>VMDR010001636.1:0-32241 GCA_007922815.1 Macrotus californicus
GTTGTATTCACTGAGTTTTAATTTCCAGATACTCTTAAGTTTCAGACCTTAGACAAATGATTAAGTTAATTAAATAATCTCTGAACAACCCATCATTTTCTAAGTAAGAAACAGGTACAAAATATTTATTTCTAAATGTAATTTTAAGTGATCCTCATTTCTTAAAATGGCAACAAAATGGTTAACCAAATCCACAATGCCTTCCCCTTGTTCCTGGGACCTCTCTTGGCTATTGGCGGGCCCTCTGAGGCTCTGCTACCTGGAGCCCGCCACAGGCCCCTTAGTGTCTCAGTTTTTCTGTCTGTGACTGCTCTGGTCTGAATGTGTCTCCCCGAAATGCAAAGGTTGAACCCCCAGGTGTTGGTGTTTGAGGGTGTGTCCTGGAGGAGTGCTCAGGTCATGAGGATGGGGCCCTCAGAAACAGGATTAGTGTCCTTATAAAAATTAAGGTCCCGCAGTGCTCCTTTGTCCCCGCCCACACACACGCTGTGAAGACACAGCGTGAATGTCACAGAGCAGACTGCTCCGTCTAGCTGGTTCCACCTTGGTTGAGCCCACGTTGTTCCCGTTGGCCTTCAGGTGAACTTCTCCTGCTCAGCCCTGCACAGAGACAGGCCAGTCCTGAGGGAGCTGTGCGTGCACTGGAGTTTGGCAGAAACAGCCCCTCCTGTGTTACCTTCCCTGGACATAGAAGGAGGCTGCCTGCAGGGAGTCAAATAATGAAATAGAAATGATAAGACAACTACATTAATACTCCTGAATAAATGAGAGAGAACTTTCATGTACCTATAGGAAATACAGAAAGCATAACCTGACAGATAAAAAAAAACTAAATAGAACATCTGTAAGTGGAAAAAATACAATGCTTGAAATTCAGAAGTCAGTATCTAGGCAGAGTCGCGGATTGGTACAGCTGCAGAGAGAATTCACAAACTGGACAGTTGATGAGGAGACGTTATCAGGATAAACCCCACAGGGGTAAAGAGGTGAAACATGGGAAAGGGAAATTAAGAAACCTGAAGGACCAAGTAAAAAAAAAGGGGAAGAAAAAAATACATAAAAATATTTTCAGGAATTTAAAGAAAAAAACAAAATGTTTGGTGTTAGTAATTGACTAGTACAGAGAAGAGTATAATCAGAAATAGTCTACATTCTTTGTACTTGTGGGACATGCTTATGGAGAGGAAGGCATTGATTCCATTTAGAATTTGGCCTGTTGAGCACGCGTGTTATAATACCTAGGCAAGCAGTTGGGAGTGTACTTAATGTAGTTACAGAAGAAGAAATTTAGTCTGCCAAGCCAGTTAGTCACAGAGCTGACATGATTAACTGAATAGACTAGAAAATCTTATTTTGGGTGAGAGAAAATAAATTCCATTCTAGTGGTAATTGCATGGAATTTGGGAAAGGCGGTTTCATAATATTCGAGCAGAGATAGCCTCACCAACACAAACTCACAGAATCGGACAGTTTTTACTTGGCTGAATAAGAGGCAGGTTCTTACAATGTAGAGAGACAAGAATTTGATTTTAGGTGTTGGAAGTTTCATCCAAAAACAACTATGGCCAATAAAGGAAAAGTAGACATAATCTAGATATGCAGATAATCCAAGAATAACAGGAGGAATTTGAGATTTTTCCCAAACAGATACGGCCATCTGTTTAGGAAATGAGAAAACGAGGAATTAGAGAAATTAGCCTCCCAACATAGGACAGTAAGAAATGACGTAGGACTCGCATCCTTGTTGTCCAATATGTGAATTAGAGAGACAGTAATTAATGTTAAACTTGGAAACAATGCTAAAAATAAATTATTGAACTACACAGAGAATTATGTGCTCTTCCATTTGTATGATGTGTCGTAACAACTGTATCAAAAATAAACAACATAAGACAAGCTCGCTGACTTGGAGCTTAGGCTGCCAGATCGAGTTGTGTGGGAACACAGGAGGGGCGCACATCTGGTCATTCCCTCTGCGCATGTCAGATCTGAAGTGCTTGCACCATTTAGACTTACCATTTCCTCTACTTCTTCGTACCCTGTTTCTCAAGTTCTTTTTAAATCACACTTGCCATCATGTGAATTCTATTTTTGTTTCACTTACAGAGTTGTACCTCAGCTTTCACAAAACATACAAATGTGGTTTCATCAGCAGAGATCTTTAAAACTAAAGCTTGGGTAGAGGCGATAAAGCCCTGGACCCGGGGCTTAGATGAGCCAGATGACTGCCCAAGAGCGTGACGTGGCCCCTGCCTGCCACGGGGCTGCGTGGGCTGCGGGGGTGCCAGTCAGAGGGCGGTCCCCGCACAGTGCTCGACTGAAAGGATGCTGCAGGGGGACAGGCCCTGCCCTGGTCCTCCCTGCTCCGCTGCACTGTTTCTTGCCTCTGTGGTGTTGCATGGTCACCTGTGGTGCATAGGATGGGGACTGTGGCACTGCACCCCAGCCACACCCCCAGGGTGCCCCAGTGCCTGGCCTCCCACTGCAGACACCCCACACAGCCTGTCAGGCACCCATAGCAGTGCCCACCTCCTGCTCACCAGCCTACAAGTTTGCTTTCTGCCAGAGCATTTGACTGGCCCAGCTCTGCCATCTACTGAACTGTGACTCCACCAAGGCCTGGCCTCAGAGACCGGTCCTTCCAAGTTCTTCCGTGAGCACTCACCTCAGCCACCTTCGCACTTATTCATCCCTCACAGGCTAGTAGTTCCTGGGTTAAACTTCTATGAAACATGTATTAGAGTTCCTCTTTAGAACGTCTGTCTCCTGCTTGCACCCCAGTGGACACAGTGGTCTGTGACAACGCTCTTCACATTAGCCATGATCTAGGGGGCTTAGCTCCTTGCCGTGGATCAGAGCAAGCTTATTGGCTCCCAGACCTTCCACTGACTCCCGGCTTCCCCCAACCACAGAGAGAATGCTGTGTCCTCCCCCACCTTTGGGGGTGGGATCGCCAGTACACCTGGGCTACGGAGAACATGTAAGAATATGTAACAACCAAGACCACGCTTCTGAAAACATCCTGCACAAGGATTCAGACTAACATTTAATCTCTGCCCCGAGTCCTGTGTCTAAGTCACTGTCTGCAGTTCCAGCCAGTCGTCTTTGTCCCAGACGAGACACCTCCGTGCCTCCTGAGCCATCTGAGTTCGGGACACCAGACACGCAGTCCTCGATGCTGTCCCTGTCCCATGAAGTTTCCTTTCCATCCTCGTGTGTGGAGTTCAGTATCTGGGAAGCAGCAGAGCCTGAGTCTGACAGACGGGAACAACACGGACGGCAGCCCCTGCTGTGAGAAAGCGGCCCGAGACCAATGCCCGGGCTCCAGATGGTGGTTCGTGACTGACGTGGGGAGGGGAGTGAGATGGCGTGTTTGATGCTCTGCGAGGGGCAGGACCTCCGTTACCTTAGCAAGGTGAGGCTTGAGGTCAGAGAGAGGTCAGCAGAGGATTGATGGTCAGAGCAGATACACGTGAATTCTTTAAAACGCAGTGACAGCATTATTGTTCAGGGTTGTTTATCTTACTCAGGGGAACAGCGTGTACAAACGTGGACCGATTTAACATTCTTTTCATTGATTTTGCAGAACAAGTCATATTTAGCACAATTATCTGCGGCTGTGACTGAGATTCCCTTTTCTCTAATGTTCAAACACAGCAGACAGCCGCTGAGCGTGGTTCCGTGAGAACGGAACATCATTGTACTCAGCAAGCACTCAAAGCCTTCGTCCTGCCTCAGGCTCTAACTGCGGGTGAAACTGAGCAACACTTGCCCTGCAGTTAGGAACGTGTGTTTAACACAGGTCATCACGGAGGTGATGCTGGCCATGTCCATTTCAGTCACGTTAGTTTAAGGTGCCATGTTTTGAACTTTAGAAAGGCCGTTCTTGCATGTGAAGTATGGAAAAATAATAAGAGCTCTGAGCTTCTTTATTTGTGCCATTTGTAAGCTCCACAGTGCTGTGCCTGATGCTTGCTTAGTTGATATCAGCAGCCAAACAGACCCACACGTCAGTGTTGGAGGTGGCGTCGCGTGGGGCCCGATGCGTTGCCTGCTCCGTGAAAACAAAGCCCGCACACTCGTAGCCGTTAATCCATGACCTGGTGCAGACACTGCCACCGTGCGAGGACACAAAAAGTCCTTGTTAAAGAAAACAAAAAGCCACTGATTTAAATCATTGCTTGTAAAAAACTAAATGTACGGGGGTGACACCAGTTAATGAGGTCACACAGGCTTCACAGACCGATGGAGCAGACTCGCGAGCCCAGAAGTAAACCCACGTGTGTGGGCAGCTGACGTGGGTCAGGGGGACTGAAGCACCGTCACACTTAAGGTCAGCTGTCAGCTGAAGACTTTATTTCATGTAGATAACTTTATGAGAATGTATGCAAAACTGAATGTGAAAGATTAAGAAAATCTACGAATCTTTAAATAATCTTGACAATATGTTTATATAAAGTATAATACAGAATACAATACACAAAATGTAATGCATAAAATACTATTACAATAATTGTGGTATGATACATTTATATGTTAAAACGTGTATTGTGACATACAACATATTGTATATGTTGTACTTTAACACGTGTGTCTCAATGCCGTTCATCTTACAACGTATTAAACAATGAACTCGAATGTAAATTAAAAATTTCTGTTGTTTTTTGTTTTAGCAGTGAAAGATCTGGGAGTAGAACACTGATTGTGTATTTTCAAGAGATTTCTTTATTTAAACAAAATGACTGCAGATTCATGGTAAATCGAAGCTGTCACGGCTTTCTAAGTCAAGCCTCCTCTGATTTTATTCCTCACAGGAAAACTGTGAGTTCTGTGTTCCCTCTTATGGATGGATAAACAGACCTGGGGGACTGTGGTGACTCACCCGAGATCACACACCTCAGAGGGACAGAACTGAGACACATCCCTTAGCACCGTCCCGCAGTGACGGCGACATCATCACCCCCATGTCTGAGCAGCATGTGAAGACAGCAGCCTCTGTTAGGGGTTCCAGTCCAGTCAGGGAGTTGCGTGCAGAGAGAAATGCCAGCACTTGGCGTTGGCATCGGCGCTGCGGCGGAATGCCTCCACATTGTGGAGTGTTAGCTTCCGAAGCTCAGGTCTGCAGCTGGGTTGCCCATGGCCCTGAGTGGTGACGGGACCGCCAGTCAGAGAGAATGCCTGACAGCTGAGTTCAAGCCCAATCTAAACAGAAGAGAACAGCCCCCCGTCTGAGGCAGGCAGGCGCGCCCTGTCTTCCAGCACACGGCCTGCAGTTCAAACTGTGCCACGTGCCACCTCTGGTCCCCGCCGTCCCTGCAACAGGGAACCCCAATGTCTTCCGTGGCATATCCAACATGGTACACAAGGTGCAAAGCCGCAACTGTTCCCCGTTGGTGGCTCCAGATACACCTCCAAGATTTAAAATTTTCTGTAGCAAAGAGCTAGATGGAGCATCAGGCCGGATGGGACACTCAGTATACAGACAGCCATCTTCCTCAGGGACAGACTGCAGGCCACACCCCTTTCTCTGGGTGCAAGAGCTGACCTCTGTCATGAAGCCTCACCCCATCAGTTCTGCCAAAGAGACGCAGGCGCAGACTTCTCTTAAAAAGGCTGGTCATCCCGAGCGCTGGCAGATTCTGAACGCTCTCCTGGGAGCTGTCACCTCGAGGGGACGCTCAGGGAAGTTTCCCTCAGCTTTCCACAACGTCCACAAGATGACTTCTTCCTAGAGGAGCTATGCGTTACATGCCTTTTTATCTTTCAATGGTAGAAATTAACTTTACAGAGAAAAATTAACGTTACAGAGGAACGTTATACAGTCTTTACATAGTGCAGTTTCCTCTCTCCTCATTACAAGTCTATGTAATGGCTAATGCTCTTGCTCATACGCATGTGAGTTCATTACGATCCAATCCCAGTTTCCTTTAGAAAAGGGGACACGTGTATAATGTGGAAAGTTGGGAAAGAGATTCACATAAAATAATAGACATTGAAGAACAGTTATTCAAAAATGTTTGCGGGCCTGGGACGTTATTAGGGGAAGCACTTGGAATAGATAATTGAAGTAGCAGCTGTCGTGACCTCTGTTTTCAAGTGATCAGGGGAAGACGTCTTGGTGACAGAAATTAGTAAGAGGACAAACTGGGTGACGGCTTCCAGAGGTGACAGGAGGGGATTATCCTGCTTCCTCGGGTGACCGTGTCCCTCCTCGTTTATCATCCAGCCACTCAGGGCACATTGGAAATACGGAAGGTGCCACAGGTGTGTGAACTGCCCACACATCATACATGCTTCCTGGTTCCCTTAAGGAGACTCGAGAAATTATACTTTCTGTCCTCAGGAGTCAACTGGAGCTCGTCCACCTTCTGCTTCCTCCGAGTCTCTGATGTTCCCAGTCTAAACGGATAAGCATGGGGTTTTAACCTGTCAGAGAAATGACAGATGGCCTGACTAGTGCGCAGGAAGCCTCTTATCTTCAAAGTTCTTTCAGAGACTTGGAGCAGGTTTTGAATGTTACTCAAGAGAGGAGACAATCAGACCGTGATCAGTCGTCCCACCAAATACGAGTGACAGCCGTGGCAGTGCTCTGAGTGTGCGAGCTCCCTGCCGACGCTGGGCTCAGGATGGGGCTGGGGCCCAAAGGCCCGTCCACCCACCCCGGGAGCAGTGAACTGCAGCTTCTGAAGGACAATCTGCTAACCAGCTTTGTTCGCTCCAGAGACTGAAATCTCCACCGATATGTCCTGGCTCTCGTATCTAAATATAACCCCACCTAGAGGCATCTTTTAACTCGGGATCTGATGCAGACCTCAGGCCTGTTGAGAGTGACTCAGCTCGCAGGGGTGAAGAAGAGAGGAATGTAATGCACTATATATACACACCCGCACACAGACACCAAATTATCAGCTGTGTGTTCTGACAATCCCCAGTTTCTGCTTCAATAATAATAATAGAATCGTGTGATAGTCAATGCCTTCAAGTACCTGGGCAGAGAAAGTGGTTTCTAAGATAACATTGACGTCTGTTAGTCAGCCTGGAGGGGGGATGCCCCTGTCCCCACAGAGCATCTCAGAAGAACACTTTCCATAAAAACAAACCACCACCAAAGGCCTGCTCGGTGAGGGCGTGACTGGATCAGGATGAGAATGTTGCTAGAGAGGGAGGGGTCCAGGCCAGATCAGAGCAGCACCTTGTCCTGGATCTGATGCCCTGGGGACATGGTCTGGAGAGGCAGGAAACAGATGAGCAGAAGCTCTTTGGAAGCCAGGCAGGTGAGGACAAAGCCACCGTGAGATGCCTCTACACAACCACAAGAGTGACTGGGGTTGACTGGTCATTCCAAGCATCGGTGAGGAAGTGAAGTCCCTTTAGCTGTCAGATCTTGCTGAGGGACCGTATAGTCACTTTGGATATTACAATCACTTCTTGAAAATTTAACCACAAGCCTACCATATGATTCGGCTACTCCACTCCTATATGGTTCGCCAAGACACATGGAAGCAAACATTTACACCAGCATTGTGCATGAACACGCTTATCAGCTTTATTCGTTAATATCCAAATGGTCATCAGCTGTTGGAGACATAAATTGTGGTATTTCTGTGCAAAGGGATACTACTAGATAAAACTGAACGAACTACTGATACATGAGACAACGTGGAGGGATCTCCAAGCAATCATTATAAGTGAAAGAGAACAGAAAAAGAATATGTAAATGTAATTCCATCTATATAAAATTCAGAGTGTGCAAAATAAATCTGTAATGACCGAAAGCAGTGAAGTGGTTGCCTAAGGAGGGGGTGAGAGGTGGAAAGAGGCTGAAGAGCAGGGTTGCGAGGGAGCCGTGGGAGGAGATGTGTCTGTTGCACCACTGCCCGAGGTGCTGGCTTCGTGAGTACACGTGACGGCCGTAACTTACTAAATCGTGCACGTCGCAGCCAACGCGCTGGAGTTCAGTTGTGCCTCAGTGTAAAACTGCTGCTGTGGAAGTGCGTCCTTGTACATTTGTGAGTCTGCCTGTTTGGAAAATCTCTACGTGGAGATGTACCTCTTCATTATTATTTTTTTAAGTTTCTTTAAGTGCTCTAATCGCATTCACGAGGGCTGCATCCTCCTGATGGGATCAGCTACCAGAGGCCCCACCTCCCAAACCATCACACTGGGGATCGGGTTTCCACACCGAATTCTGTGTGGTTCTGTTTTTGCTTTTCACTAATTTATTGGGGTGACACTGGTTAACAGACTCGTACAGGTTTCAGGTGCACACTTCTACAACACATCCTCTGTACACTGCCTTGTGTGTTTACCACCCCAAGTCAGGTCTGCGCCCACCACCACCGATCCCCCTGTACCCTCCTCCACCTCCCCCACTCCCCTTCACCCTGGCAAGCACCACACTGTTGTCCATGCCCGTGAGTTTTTCCCAGCTCAATCTCTCCACTCCCCTCCTGCCCCCGCCCCCGCCCCCAAAGCTCTCAGCCTGCTCTCTGGGCACATGAGAATGAATATTGATATTCTTACCATTGTGAGCAATAAGGAAGATGATATATTATAAAATATTTCAACACAGTTCACAAGATTAAAACATTAGAAACAGTCCAAATGTCCACTTCTAAGTGAATTGCTTAATAAATTATGGTCCATCAGCACAGCTGTTGAAAGAATAAAGTGAGCCTTTTGACATCTTCACGGGAAGTGAAAGTGTGAGGTACGACATGGCATCTGTAGTGTGCCACCGTCTGGGGGAAACGGGTGTTTGTGTGAGAATACGTGTACGTATGTGCTGCCCCCGGAAGGACATGCAGACCGAGTCTCAGATGTCGTCTTCAAGGGAGGCAGTGGAGGGGCTGGGGATCAAGATCTAAAAGGTTTATCTTTTGGTTACCAAAAATAGTCACTTTGTCCTCTGAGACTTTTGTGCGTGTGTCACAACATGCACTAACGAAAGGAGAACCAGGGGCGGGGACGGTGGAGAAAGTACGAGGGGCCCGTAAGGGAACAAAAGGGTCTTGCACGGTGTGAGGTCGATTGCTGTGGCACTGAGTTGACGGAAGCAATAAAACTTACCGACGGTTACAATGGGGCATGTTTCCAAAGCACAAGGGCAGGCGGCTGCACACCCCTCGCAGCTTTCACCAGCGTGGCAGTGGCACCTGCTACCCCTTCGGGTGGCTCCTGAGGGCCTGAGTCCTTGTACAGGGTCTTAGGTCCCCAGCAAAGAATGTGCCGCCGCATTCTCTGAAGACCACCAAGCTGGAGCTGGGAGGGCTGAGTGCCCCCTGCACTCGTGATGCTGGAGGGGCAGGTCCTCTGTGCCCAGGCAGGTGCGTGGCCGACTCATCAGGGCATGATCTGTGTACTCAGAGCTCAGGAGCCGAGAGCTAGGGGGCGTCTGCTACCACCCCCACAGTGGTTGTTCCCCTCAGAGAAAGATTTTTTCCTGAACCACACATCCTTCATTTCTTATAGAAAATTTAACTTCATCTTATGGGACTACCATCATAGGCGGTTTGTCAAATAGCATGGCCTTCGCTGATGATGCCCACATCAGGTCATTAAGGGTGACAAGCGTGCCATGCTAATGCAAGACACTAGCAGTGAGGGACACTTGGTATGGGTTATATGGGAACTATTTCGTGTCTTCAGCATCTAGTAAAAGTTTTAGCCGTATGTGCACATTTATGTATTTCTACTTTAAAACGTATGATAAAATTTTTGACATGTCACAGTTTCAGGTGGAAAGCTCCTCATCGAAGCATTAGTTACAATAGTCAAATCTCAGAAGAACTAAGAAGAAGAGAATTTTTAGGAAGTTCTGCTAAATCCACGTATTATTATATCTATAAAATAGCTAAGAGTCTTTCCTTAGGAAGAAGGGAAATGCTGCCGATCCAGGTCGGTTTTGATCCGAGCTGTCTATCCCAACGACCTCAAACGGACACGGTGAACTGCCGCGTTTATCTTGTTGGAATGGGTTCTTGGGATGTTTGGGTTGTGAGTAATAGTTGTTTTCTTATTCGTAACACCTTTATTTACCACTGATTATTCTGCACTACTTTGTGAGGAGAAAAGCGTAATGGAGATAAATGCTCTGCTCTTACTGAACTGAAATACAGCCACAGGCCGTCATTTATTACGTCTATGAAATCTATTGTATCTACTATAATATCTATACTATAGCTACGGAATCTAGTATCGTAGATACTGTCGATAAAATTCCCAGCAGAACTTTTACCTTCAGGTGACTTACCTCCCTTCTGAAAGTTCAGGCATCCTTCCAGGATGCGGACCAGCTGCAGATGGCATGCCCCCTCTGCGGTCAGTGCCGTCAGAACTCAGAAGGAAGTAGCGATTGCTCCTGGCATCTCTGCTCCCAAGAT
This sequence comes from Macrotus californicus, assembly GCA_007922815.1. Classification (NCBI taxonomy): domain Eukaryota; kingdom Metazoa; phylum Chordata; class Mammalia; order Chiroptera; family Phyllostomidae; genus Macrotus; species Macrotus californicus. The sequence goes on from VMDR010001636.1 coordinate 10,383, forward strand.
TACCTTTTTATCTCTTTCACCCGCAGTTTTCTCGTGTCCCGAGAGCCCAGGTAGCTTTATTCCAAAATCCACAAACGCTAGAATCAGCCATGTGTCTGTGAAAAATAAAATACGTGTTAAAAAATAGTAAAGGACATATTGATGATACCATGATATTGGAAAAGTATCGAAAGATTAGAGAGGATACTGAGCTTTGACCTGGGCCTTCGAGGGAAATGCATTTGGGAAGCTGGCTGGAGGGGAAATGAGGGTGAGAGATGAGTTTGTTTCATATTCTAGGACACTCGTGTCTTGGGTGCTGCCTTGTTCAACAGCGAAGTGTTTGGAGCAGATGGCCTGCGCGGCTGGCTGCTGGGCACTGGGGGCTAATAATACACGAGACGTGTGGCCACCCCCACAGCGCCTGCACTCAAGTGGGTGAGAGAGACCAAAACACCAGAGTTTGGTGATACATAGAAAAATATCGAGGTGGAGTAAGTTGGAAAAAGAATATGATTGCTGTAAGTTTTAAGGAAAGAACTAGGGGAGAGGAAGGACTTGGAAATCGAAGAGAGAGGAATAACTGAGGCAAAGATTCCCTGGAGAAAGGTACGGGCTGTGGCCATGCTCCCGCATTGGAGGAAGACCCTGACCTAGAGCACTCACCACTGTGTGCGGTGTTGGCCAACGCGGAGCTTCGGTGTGGGTTCGCTGTGTGTGGAGCTGGAGCGACACAGGGTAGGTGACACATGACCTGATGTGACGCCCCGCCCCTTGGATGCTTGCAGAGCACAGGTTATTGTAAAGTCTCCAAAATAAGTGACTTGGGGGTGATGGGCGCCAGGCATTTATTACTGTTGCTGTTCACTGATTTCCCTGTAAGCTGGCAGAGCTTAGTCTTTAATGTGAGGTGGGCGACAACACTGAAAATTTCGTGATCCTCTCCTGCGCTGGCACAAGCCGCTCCGACAGAACCACAAGACAGTGCCTCTGTGTGTGTGTGTGTGTGTGTGTGTGTGTGTGTGTGTGTGTGTCAGGGACGCAGCCCTCTGTGGGGGATCCAGAGCTGAGTGCCTTGTGAAAGGGAAGAAAGAGCATTCTGGAGACAGAGTAGGGCGTGTGGCTGGAGCTGAGGTGAAGGCCTGGAACGCCCGTCTCAGTGCATGGGGAGCCCCTGTTGGGGTGAATGCTCACATGCACTGTCATCAGCAGAGTGACACTGGTTCTGGCACTGCGGGGGGATGTCCAGGTGGATTTGGACAAGCAGGACTGGAGAGAAGGAAGTCAGGAAACTTCATCTTGGAACGGAGGAAGATGCAGAGACCCAGCGGAGACTGCTGCTCTGCCCTGCCATCAGCTGGTGACATCGGGGACACTTCAGTGAAATGAATTCCCCAAGGGGGGGAGCTGGCAGGTCAGAGAGGCAAGATGACAGCAAAACTGCAGGGCATCCGCACTGTGGGTGAAAGCACGCCCACGGTGGCCTCCTGTTCCTTCCACTCCCGGACTCCTGCCCTACGTCAGCCCTTGCTGCTGGTAGGACCAAAGGCAGGGGGCTTCCCCTTCATTAGGTCTCGCAACTCAGTGGGGTGACTTTTAATATGGTCTCACTCCAGGGTTTATATGAAGAGTGCAGCTGTATAATTCTATTAAAAGGCAGTTTGGAACTTTGTGAAAGTGAGCACGAGCCCCGTTTTCTTCTGTGGGGTTCTGCGAATGCGTGAATGTTCTCTACCCAAGAGTCAGAATAGGTTCACGAGTTTTCAGCCTGGGGGTTTGAGCTGTAATTAAAATGCAAATGCGCTAGCTCAATGTAATAGCTGGAAGAAACCTTAACGATCAGTCTCACTGGAGAATTTCATTTCGTAGATGAGGAATCTGAGCCTGAGAGCTTAGTGACATCCGAGTGACATGTGGCGACCACTCATCATGCCAAGGTTGTGAATGGGGACTGGAGAGGCCGGGGCAGGACAGGCTGCGAGGCCTGCTCTGTTGGCGTTTCTGCAAGCAGGGCCTCGGGGGGCCGCCAGCCTGGGTTTAGTATCAGAACAACTGAGGAAGTTCTGGAATTCCCGGCCAACCTGACCCCTGAGCTATAAAAGGTGAGAGTCTCATGTTCACTGGTCACTATGCATTGCTGAGATCTAGCAGCCCCCAGCCATGTCCTCACACCCTTCCTCAGACTTGAGCCCTGCCCCTGCCTCACTACACTCCCTCTGTCCCAGGAACGCCCAGTCAGCCCTGAGGGCCCCCGACCTGTGTCCAGTTTTAAACTCCCGGAGAGCAGATCCCGTTGTATCCTCTGTGTTTAAGCCAAATAAGGGAAATAAATTACAAAAATCTTACTGAGCACCTGTGAATACCAGGCCCCAGGTCCAATGCTAGAGATACCTTGGTAAGTAAGAAAGGGCCTCACTCCATTGGGAGACCTAAGTCAGGCAGTCCATAACACTAATTCTGAGTCAAAAGTGAACATTAACCAAAGTCCCTCATTTTCATAAAATTGTCACTTACGAAGGGGTGAGAGATGCTGTCATCCTTCCGATTTCTAGTGTTTCTCTTCCTACTATTAGGAGCCCACTGGCCAGTTGGCTTTCCCAGGGCACACAGTCTCTTCCAGTCTCCTTTGATGGGCGGTGTTCAATTATTAGCGAACCACAAGACTGACTCAGGACAACTTACAGTTCAGTGGGTTTGAAAGGACAGGATTCACCATGACAGGCTCTCTGTGTCAGAGACCAGTCTCAGAACCTGCCTCCAAAGCATCCCTGTCTGTGACAGACATAAACCACAGCCTTCCTGCCATTTGGACACTTTTTTAGGCTTCATGCCAAATGTTCTGTCTCATCTTGAGATTTCTAAGAAGAGGCCACAGAGGTGGAGTGTCTTGCAAACACTGAACTCTGTGAATCTAGTGAATTCCACGTGAATGTGTCAAAGCGGTTGGTATTGATGGGAAGCCTAAGATCGCTCCCCCTTCAAGAAAGATGCTGGTTAACTCCCAGGCTTTTTGGTTCCTGGTGTTTCTCTGCACAACCTTCATGGCTCACGCTGTTTGCCAGTTTATCGCCTGCCCACCTGCTGATTTTGTCTTCAGAGAGTGAAGCACGCAAAAAACAACTCGGCAGCATCTCCCCCAGGGCGAGTTCAGCACACAGGAAACACTGGCTTCTCCTTCAATTTGTGATGTTTATCTGAAGCCATGGCAGAGACAGTTGACAAAGCAGTAACAGGTAAGCCTTCCCAGCGAAGGTACTCCGGACGCTGCTGTCGTCGGAGAGTGCCAGAGTATGGGGCGGCTCACTCACATGGACTCGGCCAGGACCTCAGGGAGCGCCACCCAGAGTGTCCCTGCAGCTCTCATGCCCTGTGCTGGGACATCAGGAAGATGACCAGGAGGACCTAGAGCGGGCAGCTGAGGGGGCACTGAGCTTCTAGGGAAATTGCTGTCATCACAGGGTGACAGTGTGTGTGTATGAGTGAGGGAGATGAGGGGTGGAACACACTTAACAGAGGAGAAGGATGCAGGGGGGAGCTCGATTGTGCAGACCCTCTGCTGGGCCGCTGCAGGGGTTCTCACAGAGGTAGGTGGCGGTCTGAGCTCAGCCCTGCAGGTCCTGCCAGCATGGGGGGAACAGAGATACCAATGCAGTGAGATTCAGGCCACTTGGTTCAAAGCCTTATCATGGTGTTTTGGTTACCAGGTGTTATGGAAGCAAAATTTAAAACCAGAATGTTATGTTAAGATAAGTCAGGTGGAAAAAGTCCAGAACCACCTGATTTCACTCACATGTGGGATATAAACAGAAAGCAACAAACGAGAGAAAACACATATTCGTAGACACGGGCAACATGCCAGAGGGAGCGGGGGTGGCAAATGGTAAAGGGGTCAAATGCACGACGACAGAAGATGACTACGCTGGGTGGTGGGCACACGATGCAGTATACAGAGGGTGTATCGTGCGATTATACACTCGGAACCCACATCATCTCATTTCCCAGTGTCCCCCAACACAGTGGATAAAACCTGAGACACAGGCAGAAGTGTTGTTGAAGCTGTGCGGTAAATGAGTCGTCATCACTTCCATGATGCTCCACCTCCTCCAGGACAGTAACTGCTTCCTTCCATTCGGCCTCACTCTTCCTGACACAGCGAAACCCGACACGTGCGGCCAGGTGACCGTGTTTCCCTGGCTCTTCATCAACCTTAATCGTAAGGTCCTTCCCATGGTCCTCAAAATCGTCCTCGCCTGGCCCATGCCCAAGAGTAAAATGGGTGTAAATCTCATCCCTGCATGTGAGCTTGTGCCCCCGGTGGCCAGCACTGCAGCTGGTCCAGCTTGGTGACTCCCACTGTGACAGGAAGGATCGGAAATGACAATTAGGACTCAGCGTCTGAAAAGATGGCCCTCATTCAGTGGCTGGTGCGACCCGGTGGCCAGGAGAGGAGAGGCAATTGAAGCAGAGTTGATTCCGGAGAGTAATACGTGATGCTTTTAGGAAGCTGGTTTGGCTCTGGAGTTAGGGCTTTTTTTAAAATAAAAAACCGCGTTTACGTGAATAAGTGAAGAGAGTGAGCTATATAGTTAACAGTATGCAAGGAGCAGTAGAAAAGGATAGACTCAAGCGAAAGTTCATGGAAACTGAGATACTCGGGGAGCTTCTTTAAAATACCCCAAGAAGGGCAGAGTAACAGAGATAAGTCATTTGCATTCAGAGCTCTTGTATCAGGTCTTAACCATGTGACGTGGGAAATAACTTAATTACACACCAAATAGAAACGTTTCCTCCCAGGTTTGCAAAAGGACTTTGGAAACCGGCGCATGTGAACATGGTCTGTGAACTGTCAAGAATCATCAGTGAGAAAGTGGTGACACTCTTCCATTCGGTGCACCAGACTAGTGGGCTGGGATCTTCTTTCTAGATATTCTAGTTTTTCTTTACAGGGTTAAGCCCCGTTGGCTGCTGTTTAACATACTCTGTAAGCAAAGTCTGTTTTGATGTGCCTTCCTAATCTGTATTTATTGTTTGTCCCTGCTGACGTGTAGAGTAAATATCCTTACTCTCTAAGTGACAAATTTATTCTGAGGCTGAGTTCTAGTGATTTCTTGCATAGCAAATATTTATTAAGAAATCCCAAGGAGGAGAAAATTTTCTGCATAAAACAAAAATTACTCCTTTGGTTTTAATGAAATTAATCCCGCATGCTCTTGAGCCAGCTTCCTGGTGTGATCTGCACAGCAATTCCCTCAGCGACTTCACTCAGAGTCTTGACCTTGAATTCTCTAAGAGACTGCAGGGAAATGATTTCACATTTTTGCCTGAAGCAAATTTACTCGGTACCTGGTGGAAAGGCCACTCAGCCATTCACTCACCATGGGCCTCCCTTCCTCTTCCCCCTGAACCAGATTCCAGACTCCACGTGACCGGATGACCATCCAAGTTCTTGACTTTGATGCATGAAGGTGAATCAACTTTAGTCTGGCTCTCGTGAAACTCCCCTCAAGCAACCCACCAACACCGTGTTACTCCTCTGAGGTTTGCCAACATTTGTAATTTATAGAAGAGAATCATGATTCACCTTAGGATATGTCATCACTGCCGTCAAGTGGTGACAAAGGCATTGACATTTGATCTTCACAGCATCCCTGAGAAGAATGCATTGTCATTATCCCCATTTCATAGGTAATTAATAATGAACTTGAGAATCAATAAAGTTAAGGAACTTGCTGATAGTTCAGAAATTCTGACTTCAGAAGAGGCAAAGAGGCATCTCCACACACCTCTAGGGAAAATAAACTTCAATTCTCTTTTGTTTTACATTTCAGCTCAAAATTGTTCTTAATATATGTTTGATTTAATCTTTAATTAGAGGAGCAAGTCAGCATCACGTTACATCTAGGTAGACCTCGGGTTTCAGGATCACGCACACACAACTCCCATGGCGTCACTGAAGAGCAGTGGCTGGCCAGGAAGGCGGCCCCTGTGACAGGCACAGAACCTGGAGGGATGACATGGCCCTCTTGCACTTCATGGAAGGATGCCGTGGGCTGTACCCCTCCGCTCCAGGGAGAACCACTGACTCTATTGTCACTCGCAGCTTCGCGGCGCAAACACTGTTGTCAGTAGTGAGCACCTGAGCCAGTGTGCACAGAGATACCCAGGCAATTCCTAGGAGGCCATTCTAGATCACTGCATCGAGAGATTCCCTTTCTGGAAGAGCAGAGAGCCTGACAAAGGAGGGGAAACCTCTCGCTCTCTGACCCAAGTAGATCTGGGAGAGAGGACGTTCGACCCGAAGCTCCATACTGACCCTTGTCAGCAGGCCCGACAGCACGTGCATCAAACAGTCCTCCAAACCCAGCCTCTCATTCATCCTCAGGCACACTTCATGGTGGCGTTGGGAGACATAAATACAGCGTGCACGTGTTTTATCACGGCAGTCAGCACACGGTGAATCTCAATGAAGGGTAACCGCTGACATTCACATCCCTCATCTGCCGTGTTGCCAAGGAGTTCCCCATTTAACCCACCCTTGCTTCCTGTGTCAAGACGCGGGTCCGTAAATCTGGCAGCCGGTGCACCCTGTACAACGTGTCCAAGAAGCAGACGCCACAAACTGGAAGAAATAAGTGGCCTCCATAAGCTATGAAGATGCATGTGTCTTCCAAGTGTGTCAGCAGAGCAGCCTACGATCTCCGAAGATCCAGTCCATCATCGGGGCTGTCGGACAGAGCACAGAACTGAGTGGCTCTCATTTTTCTAGAGTCTTCCGCGGCATGCAGTCCATGTCCTCTTCTTTGAACCCATTTGTCTTCAGGCTCCAATGTGAAAATCCCTTTCAAAGGCTTTTCTGATCGCTTGAAACATCTGCCACGTGAGACAAAGACTGTTCTTGAATTTTTATTTCCCTCAAATCTAAAATGGAAATACATGTGGAGAAACAGCCTGTTTACACAGATATTACTGTAAGACATAAAAGTGCTTGTTTATAATATTTTGACTATCTTGTTATATTTTATGATGTTAATTTTGAATGTCTTGTTTTCTAATATTGTATAACTTGTGTCTTGTGTAACTTAAAAATATTTCTGAACTGCAGAGCATCCATTTATATAAATTATCATTGAGTTCTTATAATATTTAATGTACAGCTTAATAATGGGAGACAAAAAAGCTAAGCTAGGTTTTCATAAATATTCAAGAGGTTTGTACTTATTCAAAGTATTTTGTTGAAAAATTAGCCCATTAATTTCTGTGAAAATCCATGTCTTTCTCCCCAATAAATTTGCAAATGTTATGAGTCTAATAGTTTTTATTTGTGTCAATTTGAATTTCTGTACAAATATTGCCTTGCTTTCTGGGAGAAGAGACCTTTAAAACTCCAAAAACCAGAAGATGACAAAAATACTCACAATAAATATGTCACGTCGAGTGGATTTTCCCGGCCAGGAGTATTTGCTGACATCTGCATCTCGGACGACGCGCTCAGCGCCCGTGTGTCTTCGTCAGCTCTGTGGGTCGGGCATGAGTGGCCTCGGTGTTCTCGGCCTCACTGATGAGGTGAGGGCAGAGAGCCTGCAATAAAAGTGATGACCTACTCACTCAGCTACGTCAGGGAAACTCAGCACGCGAAGTGCGACTTGACCGCCTTCCCAACGTGCACCAGCTGACGCATTTCCAGACTCCACAGAAAACCAAGCGGAAGCTACTGAGGGAAGCCCACGCACAAAAACACGAGAGAGTACGTGTAAGTGAGACTTTGGACTCCGCGCAGCGAGTGATAGCGGCGCCATCCCTGAGCGGGGTGGGGAAAGTGCTAAGGCACCGAGGTCCAGGTGCCCCGCCAGGCCTCTCAGCCGCAGAGCGTGTGACCAGAAGTGCGGCTTTAACAGAAACTGGAGAAAAGCCAAACTGCCCAAAGTCCCGTTTGGTCTCTGCCTTTTCTGCCAAGAAAAGCCCAGACGATCTTGACCCAAATCTCGCTGTGTGCCCCGAGCCCAAATGTGGATCTTGGCCTTTGGTTCCCAGCCCACGATGACACTGGCGTTGGCCACCTGCTGGATTCTCGGCACCTTGGTTGTGTTTCCGTTGTGACCCTGCTCCTGCCCCCCTTGACTGGGCAGCCACTGGAGTACATCTAGAATGGTTATGTGTCCCTGGCTTCACTGCTTGCCCCTTGGACACCGGCCTGGCTCGTCTTCGTGAGGTCTGAGCTTCTGCTCTTTCCCCACGTGGGCAGGTCATCATTGTTGCTGCCAGGGAAAAAGAGAACGTCCAAATTAGAACATTCACAGGACCAGAGATTTATCACAACTATTGTGTAAAATATTAACCTATAGAGTTATGGTGTCCGCTTGCTCCAGATTTGAATGAGTGTGCACACTTAGGGAAGGTGACCGAGGCATTGTATCTAGGGAAACTGAGGGAAAGCTTTGGCTCCTTGTAATGTTTTCATAGAAACGGATACAACACTAGCAAAGGTGATGTCTTGTAATATCATGTTCCCTCACCAATGATTGTTAAAAAATCAGATTCTATTTTTTCTGCAGTTGAAGGGAACCAGTGCCCTCACTTTCCTAGAAGTCACAGCACAGACCGGTGAGATGGAGAGCAGGTGTGGAGCTCTCCCTGCAGCACAGTCCGTCTGGGTCTCTGTTGTCGATGGCATATGCCGTGCCGTTCCCACAGAGGCTCTCCCAGATTGGAAAGACACTTCTGTAGGAACAGAAACAGACAAAAATATCCTAGCAATATGGAAAATTAGGACTCAACATTCAGTGTAGCTGAGAATAATTTTTATCAACCACGAGGCCAAACCATTAGACTTGAGAAGCAAAATCAGCGAACTTCTCATGTCAAGTCGTAGGAAAAAGCAAGTCTATCTGGCCCCTTTATCTTTTCTGAATGGCTTTTTCCACTTCGGAAGCGCAAGGTCTCCCTCCGTTGCTAGGCTGAGGTTTTTTTGTGGGGGTAGAGGTCGTTTATAACAGTCTCATCCCCCTTCGCTAGCTACCCAGAAGCTGCAGCCCTGGCCAGACTAAGTGGGAAAGATGAGTGTGCATGCGTCTGATGGTGTGCTCACACGCGCCTTGGTGTGTGATTGTACAGTCAGGAAACTAGACCTCTCACTCTGGGAGCGCTCACTCAGGGGAGGGCCCTGTGGCCGCATGTCCTGCTTGAGAGAGAAAGAGGGTGGGACTCAGCCCCTGAGGACAGAGAGTGAAGGACGAGTCACACACCGTTGGCACATTCTCGGGAGTTCTGGCCTGGGGTGTGTCTTTTCCCATCCTCAGAGCTGGGCTATGGACACGGGGCAGCGTGGGGTACCTGAGCGCTGTAATTCATGCCCTTGAATGAAGCACCGTGCAAACAAATGTGGTTATTTGTTCCTTTTGACGGTGAGTATGTCATCCTCCTGCCCTCTGACCTTCGTTGTTCTGATAAGAAGAAAGTGTCTAATTTTATTGAGAATCCATCGCACATGATGATTTGTCGTTGCTTTCAAAGTTATGTCTTGGTATTTTTTTTTCCAAGAAATTTACTGTAATGTGTGTAAGTATAAATCTCTTTGAGTTTGTCCTGGTTAAATTCTGTTGAGCTTCTCAGGTACGTAGATCAATGTTTTTCATCAAAGATCTCTACTTGGAATATACCTTCTGTCCCACTCTCTCTGGGACTCCCATCAAGTGTACACTGGTGTGCTCGGTGCTGCTCCAGCGGTTTCTGGAGCGTTTCTATTTCTGTGTTACTTTAGCTCTCTGCTCCTCAGAGGAGATAATTCCATTGCTCTGCCTTCAAGTTCACTCATCCTTTCTGCTGCCAGTTCAAACATGTTGTCCCAACCCTCTGGTGAGTTTTTTAAATTTTGATGTATTGATTTTTAGAGAGAGGCAGGGAGGCCTCTTGCATGGGCCCTGACTGGGGATCACACCCACAACCTTTGTGTACCAGGACTATGCTCTGACCAGTGGAGCTGCCCAGCCAGGGCTCTCGTGAGCTTTCCTTTATTTCCCATATTGCCCTTTTTAAACTCGGAACTTAGAGTTGATTCTTCTTTATAATTTTGATCACTCTGTTGATATTCTCAAGTTGGTGAGATATTATCATGCTTCCCTTTCATTATCTAGACATGGTTTATGTTAGCTGTTAGAACATATTTATCATTGCTAATTTAATGTTTTTTTTCTAGTCCAAATATGGGCCCCTGCAAGTAGTTTTCTTTCTTTCTTTTTTTTTAAAGATTTTATTTAGTTATTTTTAGAGAAAGGGAAAGGGAAGGAGAGAGGAAGAGAAACATCAATGTGTGGTTGCCTCTCACACGCCCCCCCACCTGGGGACCTGGCCCACAACCCAGGCATGTGACCTGACTGGGAATCAAACCGGTGACCCTTTGGTTCACAGGCCAGCGCTCAAGCCACTGAGCCACACCGGCCAGGGCTGTTTTCTTTTGATTATTATTTCTTTGCATGTCTCCTAATCAGAATTTATTGTAGAGAACTGGACTTTTAAGGTTATATAATGTGACAAGTCTGGAAATCAGATTTCCCCTTCTCGCACAGGATTTGATGCTGTTTCTTTATTTTCTCTCTTTTTCCACTGCTCTCCATTTGCTCAGTGACTTAAATGGACTAATTCCACAGTCTCTATTTCCTGTTGTGCATGGTCACTGAGTCTCCGCTCACCTCCCCTTTGACAGGAGACTATACAAGAAAAAAGAAAATTTGTAGAAACTAGTCATCTACCTAGAAAGTGTTGAATATCATGGGAGTCTGCCCATGGGTGGGGTCATTCTGAAAAGCCTACTTTAAGGTCAGAAACAATGATGTTGGGTCACTGGAACTTTCTGTTTTATCATCGCCTGCATGGTGATGACTTGCCGCTTGTAGTTCATAAACTGCAGATGCTAATGAGAAAACCTGCATTTGTGGCCTTCGAACTTTTCAAATTAGGCTCACCTTTCCACAAACCTGAGCGCCAGCCACCTGTGTGGGTGTCTGCCTGTGGTGAAATAGTGTGGTGATTACAAAATGCACAAATACACTTCCGAAGGACCACATCAAAACAAAATCACCAGCAGTAGACAGCTTGTCCTTTTCTTCTCTCCCGTCCCAATGTCCTCTTTACGTGCTGGGGCGAGTGCTTCATCAGACACTGATTTCGCAAAATACTTTGCATTCAATGACCGTGAAGGTGCCTTTCAAACCTGGGATTGTGGATGATTGTTACCAAAATGCAGATATGTTTATTTATATCTCTTTTCTTTCTCTTGGATTTTAATAGTCCTAAAGAACAAGCTCAGTGTTTTGACATCCTTTGAAAACCCCCACACCTCAGTCAGGTGACGCACCGTGCGGTAGCTTCATACGTATTTATTGATGACCGACTGGCTGATGGAGTGAGTGGGTGGAGAGAACAAAGAGCCTCGTGTACCGGGTCTGCCAGTTTTGTTTGCTCTTGATCCGAAACCCTCTGGGAAGCACACGGGAAGATGCTTGTGTGTGGCCTTGGCTGGACTAGGAACTCAGATCCTCTGTGTTGACATGCCACCAGCCTGCCTTCCAAGGGGCGTTTTTCTGAAGTCCACTCACTCTTTGGGTGCGTGCCCATCTCTCCTCTTTGTCAAGTGTCACACTCTCTCTCCTCTTCCCTTCCACGGGGCCCCTTGCCGACAGCACGCTCAGTCCCCTCATCCTGCTGTTCTCCTGGCTCTTGACATCACAGACATCGATTGAGCTGAGTCCCCTGCTTCACGGTGTGAGGTAGAAACCCGTCTGGCTCATTTGCTGCTGATTCTCCTGTGCCCAGAGTCAGATGGATTCAATAAGTACACGTTCAATGGAGGACTGAGAAATAAGTGGAAAATAGCCCTCATTCGGAAAAACACCCTTTGAGCCCTTGCTCTTGCTACCAGCTCCGATGGCCTGTCAGCGCTCCTGCCCACTCTCAGGAGGACGAGGCTTGCGCCCCAGGGACCACGCGAGTCTTAAAAGGATTTGAAGTGAGGCAGACAGCACACTCACTCCCACGGCAGCAGGTGCGCACTCAGAGGGCACGTGCCCTGTGAGAGGCGGGAGCGCCTCAGGAGGGCCCCAGGGGGGTGAGGCTGAGCACGCACGTCCGGCTTTCCTGCAGAATAGGTGAAAAGGCAGGGGGCCCGCAGCTGATGCTGAATTACCTCCAGGCCCCTGAGAGCAATGGGTCTTGAAGGGCATGACCCACATGACTGGACTCCTGCGTGTCACTGCTTAGCTGCAGCCCAGACCCATTTCCAAGTGTGGCTTGTGCTCCACACTCTCAGAACCTACCTGGAAACGTAAAGACTGTGTCTGTCCTTGGGAACTTCAGTGTCCTCGACCAAAAAGTCTGGACTTGCACCTTTATTCCTCACAAGGTTGTCCCTGCATCAGTCACACTGTATGTGTTTTTTAAATTTTGTTATTTTCTTTATTTAGATTAAAATTAACAGATTTTTCTCTCCTTTACATGACGGTCAAGTTTGCTTTAGTTTTATATGAACTGCATGGAGATGATAGACTTTGAGATTTTCTTCTTGTTTGAGTTTACCACGTTTAGCTGTAATCTGTCCGAGACAGAGCAGTTTCTGTCACCTCCCTGCCCTGTGCAGGCACTTTTTCAGGGAGGCAGCGTGAGACTTGCTCACTTGTGTCCGGGCTGTTCAAGGTCGCCCTCATGTCTCCAGCATAAAGCCCCAGGTTCAGACAGTGGTCCCCTTACTCTTGGATCCGCGGTGACATTTCTTTAGGCCACCAGGCCTCTGGCGCGGTTGTTCCTGCGTTTCCCAGCACTCCTCTCCCTCCAGGACAGCGTCTGACCTGCGTTGTTTCTAAGTCTAGAGGCCCATGAACATCAGCAGACTGTGTGCAGAAATTTGTGTTAACGAGACTGTTCAGCTCTGGGGGCTTGTAATGCTAATGAGGTTCAAAATGACTTATATTTTCTGAAATAATTAAGCATCACTAGTCAGAGGGGAAAACTTGAACCAAACCCATGTAAGGAAAACTGCCATTTCCTTTAGTGAAATTGTGGCAATGAATGGGAAACCGACGCGGGGCACTGACTAGCCATGAGGTCCTGCCTTTGACCCCACTCAGGGCTCCGCAGGTGCAGCGGTGCCCTGGCCCATATGGGGACATGCGGCCCCACCAGCTGTCCCTGACCTGCACGGGTGGACGTAGAGTGGTAGACAAGACCCCACTAGACCTCACTGACCTGCGAAAGGCGAACGCGCACCAACAGTGCCGCCTAAGTGAGTGAGCTCGGTTAGGGGCTGTGCCCGCTCCCCTGCAGCGGGCACTCCACCACAGAAGTGTCCCTGTCGTCGTCTCTTCTGTCAGTTCAGAGCAGTCTCAAGCATCTCAAGCCTCCCTGACGTACTCAGTGAACACTCAGGAGGTGAAAGGCCGAAGGGCAGTCTCCGGGACCCCAGGTCCTCTCTTCGACATTGTGGGTGTGTCCTCTCCAGTGACGGACGCTAGAGGTGGGCACCCATCCCTTTGCTCCTCCGTGGGGTCTTGACTCCTTCCCTTACCATCCCCTTGAGATCACCCCTCCTTTCCTTCCATCTCCTCATAATGCATTTCTTCATGAGTTTGTTTAGGGCGCCCTCAATGAATCCACGAAACTTCCTGCAGGGTGAAGTGCCAGCTTTCTTCTAGATGTGGGGCTCCTCCTGAAGCTGGGGAGGCGCTTCCAGACTCCAGGGGTCTGTGACCAGCCAGGTCCTGGGGCAGGGGACCAAATGCGGTGTGCACCCCGGGGGTCGCATCCGTGTCTTCTCCGTCCCCACCTCTGGAATCTGGGACAAGGCTGTGTTTGCATGGCCTTCTCAGCCACCTGACACCCAGAGAGCGGGAAAGTGACATTCTCTCCCGACCTGTGCCCGGGCCAGGGGTTCCCTTCGATCCGTTACCGCTGCCCCCATCTGGAAGTGGGAGCACAGCAGCAGCCATGTGCCAGGGCCAGTTCACCTCAACAGACTGTGTTGCTGCTCCTCTGTTCGCTCATTGTCACACAGCAGATGTGTGAGAACATTCCGGGGGGCTGTGGGAGCAAGGGACAACACGGTAATCAGACCGAACCCGCTCTTCGGAAAGTTCGTTATGACGGAAGAAGCAGATACACAGGCGTGTGCTGATCCAGCTAAAGCGCTGGAGAGGTCTTTCCCAGAATGCTGGTGAGCAGGCCCCAGAGGAGGTTTCGGGAGCTGGTTTAGGGGAGCTGCACACATAGGGAGGGTCCAGGGCGTGTTCTGGAAGTCAGAGCAGAGGACCGTGAAGGAGACTACCCGGTGTTTCTGCCTGTGGTAAACTCCGAGGATGACATTTGGGATGCTGGGCGCTCCCAGAAAATGTCACCTCCAGCTGCCCTTCTGTTCCTCTCAATAGGCATGGCCCCTGTTCACAGAGCCTCCAAGGAGGGAGATGGGAGCTCGTCATTGACCCTGGAGCTTTCCTCCTTCGGGCACTGCCCGGGGACGTGGGTGCCATTTAGGAGCCTATGCGAGTTCACGCACAGCCACGGGGAGAGCAAAACTGGCCCCTCAAGAATGCCACTAGCCTCTAAAATGTCCCTGTGTGCTAGTCATTGTAAACTAACCCTAGAGGACAGCAGTAAATATTTCCACTGTAATGACTACAAAAGAGAATTACTACAGCAAATTTAAACATGAAGTCAATATTAAATTAGAGGCCTATTATTAATGATGATTAAAATGAAATGAATTGCTCCAATTAAATCTGGATTCACTTGTTAAAAAATAAAACATCTCCAGACACATAAGCTTACAGGTCCCAGGCAAGTCTACAAGCTTCAATGCAGTTCAGCTGAATTCCACCTGTTTCCACCCAAACACACTCAAGAGGCGTTTGCTGTCTCCTCACCTTCTGCTGAGCCCTGCAGCCAGGTGCAGGTGCAGGTGCAGGTGCAGGGCCGCACTGCATAGCCCGCTCTTGAGGGAGGTACCATCAGAATAGAGAGAAATGTGTTCAACATGCTGGGAACCCGGGTCCCTGGCATGGCACAGTCAGCCTGCAGAAAGCAACACACACATTCAAAGAGAGCCTGGGGTGGGGTGAGGAACATTTCATGGGAAAATGAGATGTGGGAGGACATTCCAGATGTGAAGACGACAGAAATGAAACCTCCAAAGCACGAGAGCACTGTGACTCACCAGCACCATGGACAGAGTGGGAGTGTGGGACAGGGCAGGGGACGAGCGACTTTCGCTGGGGCTAACGCTACAGCAGCATCATTGTCACACAACGGTGTGACATCTTGATACATACTAGTTTCATCGTCGTGTTTGATGACTCCAAATGTGTGCAATCTGAATCTCTGTCCCCAGTGCCATTGCTTTCTGTGGGTCTCACGCAGCATTGCTCCCTTTGGCCTTTACCCTAGAAACCCCAATCACAGAGTCTGGGGTATCAGTCAGGGGGTCATACTTTTGGTGGTGTGCTGGGCACCCGGCTTTGGAGAGGAGGGAAATGATAGTCAGGGTGGACATTTCTGGGTGGACAGTCAGGGGGTGAGGATGGACCAAGGGGAGCAGCCCGCCATGCATCTGCCCACACCCTCACGTCTACCTGGAAGGAATTCCCATCGGTGGGGCGAGATTCAAAGCGATACTGGAATGCAGCGCAATTGCAGAGTTAAAAACAAGCGAAAATACAGTCAAATGTATGAGCTTTCATTGAGGAGAGATGCAAATAGATAATACAGGTGACAACAGTCTCATCTTGACCGGTTTGCAGCTCAGAGGAAACGATAATTGGCATTTTGCCTGTTTTGTGGTACTGTAGCCTAGGTGTGCTGCGTTAAAGAATATTTATTCAGCACAGACTTCTTGAGTGATGGCAAATACCAAGAATCTGCTAGGGGATTCCCAGGGCTGTCCTGCCTCGTCCGTCTTGGAGGCTGCGCAGCAGGACACATGCAGGAACCGTGAGATGGGGGAGCGCAGACTGATGGTCTCCGGCTCGGTCATTTTCCCGGACCTCACACAACACGCCCCCGAGGCCGTCAGAGCTCATTGCATTCTGACGCACAGGGAAGTCCTCTAACCAGACACACTCCGCGCTGACTTACAGCTTTACCTTTGGATTTCTCCACGTTCACAGCTTCTTGTATTATGACTGTTTTTCAGCTTAAAAAATCATCCTAAGCAAAGATGACTTACCGTGCCCTGCATTTTAAGTTGAAATATTTCAGAAAGGGATAATGAACAAACTGAGGCTTCTTGGCCTGTTTTCCACGGCAGGGCCTCGCTTCTCTTCCTGTGCTGCGAACGGATCCCCCCCACGGTCAGCCCGTGCTGGCGGGAAGCGCAAGCCTTCTTCCAGAACTGTCCCCTCTTGCTCCATGTGAGCCATTCTGCTTCTCCAGTGCATCCTGAGATAGAAACGTGATTTTGCAAACTCCACCAGCCGCAACATTTCAAATTTATAGCAACAGGCTTTGAAGGTACTGTCATGTGACCATGCCTCCCTATATTGTAACTGTTCCATAAAATGCCCCCGCGGGGGGAGCTGGATGTAAATCAGAATATTATTTCCTCACTGGATCCTCAGGGCCAGGCCTCCTCTCTGAACCATCCCTGTGGTCATGGCTCTTCCTGTCTCACTGCAGCCGGGAAAATTCTCTGCTTTTCCTGAGTCACATGATTAGCCTGCGTCCATCTGGATAGTCCAGGGTGATCGCACCACCTCAGGGTCAGTACATATTTGTAATTATATTTATTGGAGTAACATTGGTTGATAAGTTTATATAAACTTCAGGTGTACAATTCTGTGATGTAAGATCTGTATATGGCATTGTGTGCCCACCACCCAGAGTCAAGTCTTCCTCCGTCACCCTATTCTTGGTGCCTTTGTTACCCTCCACCCGCACCCCCTTCCCTCTGGCAACCACCATCCTGTCTGTGTCTCTGTCTGTGAGTTTCAGTTTTATATCCCACATGTGAGTGAGGTCATGCGGTTCGTGGCGTTTGCTGATTGACTGATTTCGCTAAGCATGATATTCTCAACGTCCGTCCCTGTTCTCACAAATGGCAGTGTTTCCCCGTTTCTTATTGCTGAGTAGTGTTCCATCATATGTACACACAATGTCCACTTATGCAATCCTGTGTGGAATTTGTCTTTGAGGGTCAGTGTGTGTAAGCCCATCTGCAAAGCTCCTTTTGCCGTGTAAGACAACTTATTCTAGGGGTGGGGGGATTAGGAAGGAGCTGCTTTGGGAGGGGCGCTGTTCTGCTGAACACTCCATGTGAACAGGTAACACTGACCCTTGACCCACCCTGGGGCACCCCTGGTCCTCGGCAGGGAATGGTGGGAAGCTGCCTGGCGAAGTGGCTGCTGTCCAGACAAGCATGGGAAGCCCATTCTCACAGAAAAGATGGCAGTGTAAGGGTTAGACTGCAGCCTTGCAGAGGGATGGTGAAACCTTACCCAAAGTCACAGGGGAAGTCAGTCTTAGAGGCTTTTTAAACACAGGTGTGTAATACACAACACCGGCATACTAGGAGCTCGTGGTAAACTGCAGAGGGGCACTCACGCCCCCCGCCGCCGGGCACATTGGGGACATTAGTGAGGCTGCAGCTGGGCCGAGCCAGGGAAAGGCTGCTCTGGCCATAACAGTTCCTTTCGGAGCCCTGGGAGCTGCTTTCGCTGCAAATGTTGGATCTGTGTATCACAGAATCCATGACACAGGAAGGTCCTTCCCTCCCAAGATGAATAAACCAGTTTTCATTTCCAGTGAATCCAGCTAACAGGGCAGAGGGCCGCTCCGTGTATCTCCTCAACGGCCTGTTGGGAGGCAGCAAGAGAGTGTGAGAGGGAGAGCAGCAACAACCAGATGGGCCATGCCCCAGACCCGAAATCAGATCAACGATGAAGCACTTTAGATCCTAACAGAGGGGGCACTAAGCTGTGAAACAAGATGGATCATGTGGGTTTAAGTGCATTTTCACAAGTTACGGTTATAACTATGCTTGATCTTCCCGGACTTCCTGGGGCTGACACGGTCACGTTTAGAAGAGCTGAGGACAGAGCCTGGAACAGAAGTGATCAGCCATTGTTGGCATGTGACAATGCTCACAAAGAGGCTATTGTGGAAGTGTCTACACAGACAGGCCACTTCGAGGATCCCAAGGGCTCTGATCTCCAAACGATGCACGGAACACAGTGGGTGCATTGGGCCTTGCGCTGTTCTCACAGACAGTGCTGCCGTTTACTGGTGTTCTGTCTTAGCAAATATAATGTCCTTGTGGAAACGTAAGCGTGCCAGTTTTGTTTCCATTCAAAAATGTTCCAGCCCATTACTTTCTAAACTTGTTTACTCAACACATATTGATTCATGTTGATCGGTTGGCAGGATATGAAGAAGACATGCTAACATAAGGCAGAGCTTAGCCCTTCACCAATGCAGACCTCAACAGTGAGTTTGCACATGCTCACAAATTGCTAGAACAAAATGGTGCTATTCACTCATCTCGCACATGTATGTCCCAGGCTTCATCTGGAGATGCGGCAATTTAAAAAAATTGATTTTTTTAAATGGACACTTTTTATTAAAAAAATTTTATCTACAAAAATTTGCATTTTAGTTGTTTGAAATTTATAATGAATATGAATACAGAACACTTAGAATTTTTTCAAGATATCAGTTCTTACAGATATCAGTCTGCAGAAGTAATGCAATACTAATTAAATAAAAAATATTTTAAAGTTATTTTGTAGTTATTAAAAAATAATTCTAAAATGTATATGGACAGGCAAAACCCAGAATAGCCCACACAACGTTGAAGAAGAACAAAAGCAGAGAACTGACAGTGGACTTGAAGACTTATGACAAATCCACAGCAGCTACGACCGTGTGGTGAGAACAGCGACCAGCCGATGAAGGAACAGAATAGAAAGCCCAGAAACAGACCCACAGGCACACGTGGTCAACAGGCTGTGATG
This sequence comes from Macrotus californicus, assembly GCA_007922815.1. Taxonomy (NCBI): domain Eukaryota; kingdom Metazoa; phylum Chordata; class Mammalia; order Chiroptera; family Phyllostomidae; genus Macrotus; species Macrotus californicus. The sequence goes on from VMDR010001636.1 coordinate 29,345, forward strand.
AGCAGCAACGTCAAAGCAAAGATGGTCATTTCGACACATGATGCTGGAACAGCTGGACATGCTAACAGCTACCTCTTTCACAAAATTCAAAACTATGAAACTCCTAGAAGGTCATGCAGGATCTCAGGTGACCTTAGGTTTGGCAAGGACTCCTTAGACGTGACACCAAAAGCGCCATCCATGGGGAAAAACTGACAAGTCGGGTTTTTTGAAATAAATGTATTGGGGTGACACTGGTTAACAAGGTCACGCAGGTTTCAAGTGGACATTTCTGTGACACGCGACCTGCATGTTGCACTGTGTGCCCACCACCCAAAGTCAGTCATCGGCCGTCACCGTGCATTTGGCCCCCTTGACCCTTTACTCTCCCCACCCCCCTTCACTCTGGTAACCACCGCACGGTTGCCTGTGTCTTGGAGTTTCAGTTTCATGTCTCACAAATGAGGGAAGTCATGTGGTTCTTAGCTTTTCCTGACTTGTTTGGCTTAGCATAATATTTTTAAGGTCCATCCATGTTGTCACAAGTGGCAGTATTTCATCTTTCCTTATGGCTGAGTAACATTCCCTTTTATATATATATATATATATATATATATCAATCGCATGTTTATCCAATTCCCTGTCGAAGGACACCTTGGTTATCTTCAGACAACTTAGATTCTCTAATTAAAAATCTTCTGTTCTGTAAAAGTCACTGTTAATGTATGAAAAGGCATACACTGTAAAAAAACTTTTGTGAATCACATATCTGATAAAGGATTGGTATTCAAAATATACAAAGAAAAAACCTGTTAACAATATGAAAAAATAAAATTGGCCAAAATATACGAAAAGAATCTTAGCATTATATGTCATTTGGAAAATGCAGATTAAAACAATGAATTACCACTATGTACTTGTTAGAATGAGCTAAAATCCAAAAGCCTGGCAACATCAAATGCCGGTGACGATGCAGGACAACAGGAATTCACATTCATCCCTGGTGAAAACTAAAAGTGATGCATCCATTTTGAAAGACAATGTGACATTTTTTACAAAATTAAACACACTGTATGATCCAGCAATCACACTCCTTGGTGTTTACCCAAAATGTCCACACAAAAACCCGCACACAGATGTTTACAGTGGCCTTGTTCATAGGTGCCAAACTTGGAAGCAACCAAGACGTCCTTCAGCAGGTGAGTGGAAAGCACATTGTGGTGCATTCACACAATAGAATATTATTTCGCACTAAAAAGAAGTGAGCTATCAAGTCAGGAAAACACCTGGAGAAACCTTGAAAGCATATTGCTAAGTGTAAGAGAGCAATCGGAAAAAGCTCCATACTGCATGACCCAACTCTTTCATGTTCCAGAATAGGCAAAACTAGGGAGACAGTAAAAAGAGCTAATGTCCTCAAGGCCTTGGAAAGGCACGGGTAGGGGCCGCGTCTGGTGGGGGCACTGCTGGCTTTTAGAACAACAGAACTATCCAGCACGACATGTTATAATGGCCAGCCCACGTCTCATACATCCATGCAACCCAGAGAACTTACAACACAAAGGGTGGGCCCAAATGTAAACTCTGAATGTTGGTTAATAATACCGTATCAATATTGACTCATCAGTTCTAACAGATGCACCAGATTAATACAAGATGTGAATAATAGGGAAACCTGGGGGTGGAGGGCGATTGGCTATAAAGGGACTCTTGACAATTTCAACTTTCTGTAAGCTCAAAAACAAGTCTACTAATTCTTAAAATAAGAATAAAAATAGCGGTATTAAAGATGTGATGCTACCTTGAACATGAGTAACTAGAAAGAAATCAGGAAGTCACGAGGAGCAGCACCTTCCAGTGCCCATAGTACAGAGGTCGGTCAGGTCGGCCAGCCTCAGAGAGGCGTCCCGCACTAGGTGGAGCTGCAGACCGGAAGGTCCGGGGAGGTCCGAGTAGAATTATGAACCTGGGAGAGGAAGGGTTAGAGAGTTGATCATTGGCATCTCATCTCATGAGTTCAAGTGGAAGTCCCACCCAGCCTGGAGTCCCATCTCACTGGATCATCCAACCTTCTTAGCAAACTGTCCTTTACCCAACAGGTAGCACCGCTGACCACTGTCCAGGTCTTTAGAGTCTAGTCCAAGGCTAGCAGTACTCGCTGATTTGCTTGTGATGGCATCTCCATGTGTGGAGTTGAATTTATTCAGCTTTGTTATAAGTCTACATCCTAAACACTGGAGTGAGAAACAGTCCCTCTCCCCCAAGCCAAGTGCTGAATTAGACAGTGACCTCCTGAGGAGGTGGTAGCAGTACATGAGCAGCAGCATGTCTTGTGTTGTTTAAAGAAAGTGAGAGCAGAAGGAAAACTGATAAAGCATGTAAGATAGAGGATCGTAGATAGATGTCACAGAAGAGAACCCATATTGTTTGTCTTATTCATCTCGAGATAGCAGGAAGGACCTATAGCAGACTGGGCACCAGAGCAGGGGACAGGGCGATGACACAGTTTAAGGCCACGAAGCAGAGGAGAGGCAGAAGGACCCCCAAGGAGTGGCAGTGGGTCAGAGATAATCAAAGACAGGAGTTTCACACACACCTAATGAAACAAGAAATGCAGGTATGTAAACATTATATACAGTGAATGCATGATTTGATCTTTGCTATGACTTGACCTTGCACGGTGGCACTTGTCCAGGAGGGGAGCGTGGTGTGTCACTATAAAGATACATTGAGGAGGTGTCGCAAACCTCCCTGTGCCAAATGACTCCTTCGGGAGCTTGTTAAAAGGCTGATGGCTGGTCATGCCAGTGCCTCGTGTGTCTAATGGATCCCTGGACTCAGGATTTAAAAGCTACGTAGAACAAGGTGCCGTTGCAGTTCTCAGCTGGCGCTCGGCAGAACAAGGGGGATGCTTTAAA
>VMDR010001636.1:32341-117700 GCA_007922815.1 Macrotus californicus
GGGGGTGGGTGCGTGTTGTCAGGGCCCCGCAGGGCATGGGAAGAGTGCTGTAGCTTAAAGAACGTGCCTTGAGGAAAGGGATTTTATCATCCTGCACTTCTAACAATCGACCAAAGATATATTCTTTTAGCTTAAAATACAGTTTGCTTTTCTGTTAGGTTTTTTGTTGTTGTTGTTTTCCTGAAAGTTGTGAAGTAGCTTCTAACTAGCGTGTCCCAAGATGTTCTCAGAAATGTTGGCACTTGGACCGATTAATTAGTTCGAAAGAAAACATTTGTGTAAAACACAGCATACCAAATAATTTAAAAACTGTTATGAAACAAGATAAGTTTGTTTCCCATGTGGAATGTGTAAATTTACTCATCTGCTGTTGCCTAGTAACAGCCATTCACCAGATTTTATAAGAAATTTCGCGTGGTGATGAGATCTTGTTCCAACCTCAAGGGCTACAGAAGGGCTCTCCTGCGTCCTTTCTGGGGGCTGCACTGATGGGACGACCCTCATTCTCCGTCTCTCCGGCACCCCGCCCCACATTTAAAACAGAAATGCTGTGAACTCTGAGGGCGCACTCGTTAGAAAGAAGTGACACCAATGGTTCTCAAAGAAGCGCAATCACAAGTGTATCACAGGAGATTTTAATCCTGACTTCAATGCAATGAAGTCGGGGTCTCTAGATGCATGTCAATGAATAAACTGATGTTACAAAGCATAATCCCACTAAGTAAATTTAGAAATCTGTTGGCTTTATTTAACGATTCATGAATTGGGCAGCATCCCGTGTAGCACATGTGAAGGAGCTCCGAAGAGCTATAGAAGGCAAGACATTTTATTGCCTTCTATAAATTTTATTCTCAGAAGCGAGCAGAAACAAGGCAGTAGTTATACTAGGCAAAAAAAAAGAGAAAGAAATGTTGGTCATGGAAGGTCACTTTCCTTAGGGGACACCAGGGGTCTCTCAGGCAGATACCCGACTAGCGCGGATTTCTCCATCCCCACCTGGCAGAAGACTCCACTTCCAGGAGAGCCAGCCTGTAGTCAGGTCTCAGTTTGGCGAGGTGGCCCTTAGCATGAGTGACTCCATCTGGGGCCCGTTGTCTCATCTTTAGAAGGAATATTCGGAACACGCAAGGAAGTCGTCTGAGCGTTGCTCTGGTTTGTGCTGAATTACACCGTCTGGGAGACACCGACACCAACAAACACAGCTGAAGAGCTCAAACTGCTGTGAGAGATGCTGAGTCTCCAATGCAGTCAGGGGAGATTTTGGTCCAACATTCGAGTGTTTGAAAACCTAACTAAGCCAAACGTGAATCATAAGATTCTAACAGTGGATTAAAAAATGTCATGGGTTGTTCTCTACACAGTAAGGATCTGCACAATTAGCATTAATTACTGGCTTCGCTGAGGAACAGCCTCTGGGGGGACATCGGGACAGAGCCGGGGGAGATAACAGGCAAAGGCGTGTAATGGGAGACTGACCTCCCCCCAGTGAAGGACAGACACCAGAAACACACAGCTGAGTGCCATCGGAGCCTTGGGGGTGGACGTTCATAGCTGGCAGGGTCTAAGGATGCACACAACTGGAATAAACAATGAGGTTTTGTATTTCCATGATTTCTTCTTTCTCTACTTTATAAATGGCAATATAACTTTTTGTGCAGCTGCTGCCGCCGAAGCCCGGGCAGGCCATTGTGTGATGGATGAGGGTGAGGGGCCTGTCACCAGAGGCAGCGTTAGACTTAATGCCCTTCACAAAGGAAAAGGGAAATAAACTCCTGTTTCACCCAGGCCAGGTGTTAAACATGTCACAAATGAAAAGCTAAACTTCCTGGGGAGGGGTCACATTTTGTTTTGTAGGGACAAAACAGAAAAAAAAAAATAGTATGACATTTCTCAAACAACATCCATTTCAAAAACTAACAGAAAAAATATCACTGCCGTGGGGAAATAAAGCGTTAAAAAATGTAAAATGTCTCTTAGGCGTGCACACACACACCTCTTTCTGGGCCAAAATATGTGTAAAGATACTAGAAGAAAATCTCCTTATTTTAGGTTTTGTTCCATGGAACCTTAATTCTGGAACTAAGTCTCAGATCTGGAAGGTCAGGTCAAGTTATTAAGATCATCACCGTTCTCTGAGGCCCTCTGCATTGTCAGGTCTAACCCTACAACATAAACCTGGTACCTCTCAAAAACTCGCCGGGAGTCTAGCCTATTTGCTCTGCTACCATCACCCCCAAGAGAAGCCTAGTGTGTTTCCAAGGGAACCAGTTTTGAAACTGCACAGATTCAGGTTCAACTAACAGTTTCAAAACGTGAGGTGCGGGGAGTTACAAATTGGCTTCATTGTAGCCTACCTCACAGGATGATTACAATGACAGAGAGATGACAGATGTGAAGGAGACCAGCCCTCAGTCGTTTCCTCTCCACCAAACACTGACAATCAGTGGTGTTTTCTAAAATGGGGACAATTTTGGAAGTAAAAACCCAAGCAACTTCTCAGAAGGAGATTAGGTAAGATCACTAAGTGTTTGGACCCATGGCCCTTGGAGTGCGGGGGTCCCTCGTCTAGGTATCAGTCACACACGTACACGCCAACACGCACAAGCACGCGGCGTCTTGGCTCAGGGGATCACACAGCGTGGTCACAAACGCAGCTGCACAGGACTGCGCAGCTGCTTGGCTCCCCATGAGGAGCACTCCCGAGTGGGAGTGCTCAGAGCCTTTGCCGGCTTGGGGACCGAGTGACCGGCGCAGCTCTCGGAGCTGGAAGACTCTCTGCGGTCGCCCTTCCAGGTGTAGCTGAGAAATGAGATCCACACGTCTCGCTGTATTTTCAGTTCAGGCCAGCTCAATGTACTTTTTAAATCTCCCTCCAGGCTCCTTTGACACAATAATTATCCAGCAGAAGTGTATATTTTTGTTTGTTTAGCGGCCCAGCGCACACTGTCTTCAGGTGCACGCTCCGTGATGCTTGGGGAAGCGCGCTCCGCCCTTGTCCCCGGCGGGCTGACCCCGGGCATCCGCCGTGCTGGTTGATTGCGTTGCTGTCCCCCAATCTGTGCCCTCGCTGATTTTCCGTCTGGCATCCCGTCAGTGGCTGAGCGCGGGCCTCCGAAGTGTTCAGCTACAGTTGCAAATGTATTTATTTATTGTCTTGAGTTTGTCGGTGTGCGCACGTCGCTCGCAGCCCTGAGGTTTAGATGCGCACACCCCCGTAACCAGCGTGCCTTCCTTGCGGACCGCTCAGTTGTCGTGCATCAGATCCCTTCGCTTCTGGCGACTTTCTTTGCTCTTCGGTCTGCTTCAGCGGGCATTACCTCACCCCCGGCAGCTTTTACCTTGCTCATTTTGGCCTGCTGTACTGTTTTCCTTTTTTTTTTTTTAAAGATTTTATTTATTGTTAGAGAGAGGAAGGAGGGGAGAAAGAAAGGGAGAGAAACATCCATGTGTGGTTGCCTCTCACACGCCCCCTACTGGGGACCTGGCCTGCAACCCAGGCATGTGCCCTGACTGGGAATCGAACCGGTGACCCTTTGGTTCACAGGCTGGTGCTCAGTCCACTGAGCCACTGCAGCCAGGGCTTTATTTTTTTTTCTACTTTCAATCTTTTTAATGTACCTATGCCACCAAATTGACTTTAGTTTCCTGTATAAAGCAGAAATTTGGATGATCCTTATCTACTTTTCAATCTCGGTCTTTTAATTAACTGGCACATTACCAAAAATTATGATAATTATTAATACATTATTTCTTAAGTCTGCCATTTTATTGTTTTTTTCTGTGTGTGACCTCTAGTTCTTGTTTCTCTCTGTTCTTTCCTTCCTGTGGATCACTTAACATTACACAAGATTTCATCTTGACATTTTTTATGTATTTCTTTGTGTACATTTTAATGGTTTATCTGAGTATTACATTATATCAGTGTGGCTTACCACAGCTTCCTGGTCCACACCCTACTACTCTGAGTTAAATGTGAACTCTGTACCCCTGTAGGTTTCTCTATTTCCCCCACTTTTAAATATCATTGTCTTGAGTGTCACATGTTGTTAATGGCTTTGTTTCAGTCACTTATTATTATTTATGAAGCGATGAGTTAAAAGATGATCTATTGATGGCATCCATGTTTCTGGTAGTTGTGTTGTTCTTTCTTAATGCTTCAAGAATTTTTTTGATCATTCTCTTTCTTTTTTGAAAAACTTCTGCCACCAATCTTTAAGGGTAGGTCCACTGGCAACACGTTTTTCCTTCATCTGATAGTGTTTTATGTCCCCTTTGTTCTTGAAGGATTGTTTTGCGAGATAACAGAATTTCCAGTGAACAATTCTTTCATCACTGAAAGTGTGTGTCGCCCCTTTCCAGCCGCCGTGGGTTCAGCCGAGACTTGGGCTGTCGCTGGAATTGTCCCTCCCCCCGGAGGAAGTTCATCTTTTCTCTCAGATGGCCTTCCAGATTTTCACTGTGGATTTAGTTTCCACAGATTTAATAATGAGGTTTCTCGGTGTGGATTTCCTTGGTTTAATACTGTTTGAAGCTTGCTAAGCTTCTGTAATCCCTAGGTTTATATCTTTTGTCATATTGGGAAGTTCTTAGCCATTATTTCTTCAGATTCCCTTTCAGCCCGCTCTTTAACTTCCCTCCTTCTGAGACTGCGGTACCGATGATGAATACTTGGGTATTTTCGCACAGATCTCTCTATTCTTTCCTGTGGGTGGATTACCTAACGTTACACAAGATTTCATCTTGACGTTTTTGGTGTGTTTGCAATCTATTATGCAGTACCTGTTCTGCATAGTATGCAGCTGTTTATGTATCTTAACTCTACACTCCCTCTCCTGTTCAGCCTGGGTAAGCCCTTTTGCTGTCTTTAAGCTCACTGACTCTGTCTTCCACCATTTCCTCTTATGTGTTGAGTTCACCTTATAACATTGTTAAATTGCTGTTACTGTAATTTCCAGTTTCCCAATTTCTTTTTTCCTTATAACTGCTATTTCTCTGTTGATATCTTATTATTTTCAAGAGAAGTAAATTTGGAACATTTTGACCATTTTTTCAAACATTTACCTCCTTTCAGAACTCAAATTACAAATATATTTGGCTTTTTGTATTAGACAACAGTTTAGTGATATTTTGTGGATTTTTACTTTTTTTTTACACTTTGCATTTTATTTGGGGTGGTTTCTGTTGCTATGTCTTCAAGTTCACTCAACTTGAAGTTCAGTATCAACCAATAACTAGTAATAATTTTTTAATGTCTTTGTCTTCTTGTGATGTCATCCAGGTCATTTGCAGGTCAGGTTCAATGTGTTGCCTTCTTATCATAGTTCATGTTGCTCTGTGTTTTAATAGCTCAGCAATTGTTTCACAGTTGGCAGATACTGTGAATGCTACCTTGAGGGATAGTAGTTTTTTTGTAATTCTATAAATATCGTTGAATTTATTTTGGACTCATTTAACTTGTCTATAGTCTCATCTTCTTGATATTTGCTTTTAAGCTTTGCTGGGGAAGCCCTGCCTGGTGTCTAGTTTAGACTAGTTGTGACCTGCTGTTGGAGCAACAGCCAGATTCCTCGTAGTCTTGTGACATCATCGAGTGTCATCTGCTCAGCCGGTCCTGTCCTTGAACTTGGGTCTTTCTGTCACACCCCCTCGCGAGTGTGAACACAAAGCACTGCTAGCCCTCTGTGAGCTCGGCACATTTGTTTGTGACTTAAGGTGGCTCGTGACCAGGCCTCAGCTAGTTCCTGCGTGTGTCGGCTGAACACTGAAGGCAGCTCCGTGCAGCTCTCCGAGGCGCCCCGTCTTGGCACATTTTTTTCTTCCCAGTGAGCTCTGCCCCTTACCCTCACCGGGCCTTCAGCTCTGCCACCTCACATTACAGGGCCTGTCTGACTCTGCCTGGCCTCCCCTCTCCGCGAGATGGCCTGGAAACGCTCCAGGGAGCCAAGCGGGGCCATAGTGGGCTTCCTTCACTTGTTTTCTCAGTTCTCAAAGACCAGTGTCTTGTTCTCTCTGATGTTCAGTGTCTGAATGCCAGCATTCCAGGTGGCCTCAGCATTGTCACTGTTATTGTTACTGTCCTTTCTATTCTCATGTTTTTATACATTGCATTCATTATTATTTTGATGATAATAGTCCCTCTATCGTCCCATATTGTGCAGTGGTTTTCACGTAGACGACAGTGTCGTTTTGGTCAACACTGTGTCTGACAGCTGCAGAGACCACCTGGGAGGCCCTTTGTCACATTGGTCACTAATTGCTCCTCAGGCGCCGTGAATTCTAAGTCAGTACTTCATGAGTTCTGAACAAATCAGTTACTTTAGTAAAGTGTTACCTGGAGACGTCCACTTTACATATCCAAGTCAAACTGCGTTTTCCGTTAAACCAGTAGAAGAGCTCCTATGTTTCTGTATCACTGTGATAACAAAATGAAATATTACATAGAATACATCTGGGGAGAAATCCTGATATTTAATCCATATTTGAAATCCACTATATTATTTTACATTTTCTCTATCTCAGAGATAAGACTGTCTTTCACTAATGACAAAGATATATGTGGGACTTCTTGCCACTAGAGCTTTAATTGTCTTCTCATGTCCATAATGAGTTATAAAAACGGTGTCTGTAGCTTACTCAAAGACAAGCTTTCAGGTACCTACACTTTGTTCTCTCTCGTTGTGAATTCAGATGAGTAGGTGCGTGATGAATGGTGTTTGAGTTCGCCAGACATAATGTGCCATTAATCTCGGAGTCCTCCGGGTCTCTAGCGTGTTGTCAATACATCAGACTCTCACGTCCATCTGCCCGTCAGAACGCATTATACACTTCTCAGCATTTGAGACAGAAAACCAATATCAAGAGGCAGGGGATCGGGGTGTCTTTCATGTCTGACACAATTCTTTCTCTGCCACTTAATTATGTCAGGAATCTCTTCTATCCCTTTGTTGGGGCTTAATAAGTGGAAAAATCATTAATGGATCATATACAGTTCATCCATTGTTTATTTCTTTGATTTTCAAAATAATATTGAACAAAATTCATTTGCTCAAAGCAATTTTCATAGTGGAAAATGATTACCCATTATGTCTGTACTTGGCTTTTTTGAATTTCTGTTTAAAGCTCCAAAGAGTGACTAGACAAAAAGGGAAAGAAGGAAGAGAAGACGAAGGGAGGGAGGGAGGGAAGGAGAACCCCATTGGCCTCAGCTGACAAAGACCGCAGCTTCGCTCTCGGGGTGCTCAGCTGCGAGAGTTGTGGGGCGTAGCAGGGGGATCAGCTGGTTTGAGATCACAGATGCTTCATAACAAAATATGAGCATGTAGCAAAGGGTACATTTCCCCTTAATGTCTCCCTTTATCCTTATCTGCCCAGCCTTAACCACGTACTCTTGATACAATTTCAAATAGATTAATAATAATAAGACATTTGCAAAATGGTGCCCAAATATCGTGGCCTGGTGCACAAGTAATTTAGGTGAGGTGGGCCTGCCTACAGTCTTTCCCTTGTGACCACATCCATCTAGATGCTGATGCCTCTAACAACGACATATTTGGCTCTGACCTCGACCTTGAACTCTAGCTTCCCAAATCCTACTGCCGGACTGACAACCCCCATGGGAGTCTGATCAGAGTCTCAAATCTAAAATGTCCACTAATGAGCTCCTCATGTTACCCCCCAACCCCTTCTTACCACCCATGGGTGGCACGTCCAGGTTTACAGTTACTCAGTACGAAACTTGGCTCTGTGCTTTCCAGCATCACATCTGGGCCATCAGAAAATCTAGTTCATTCTAATTTCCAAGATGTCGAGAGCCTGTCCATTTAAGATCAGCCCCTCACTTCCTTCATCCAGACCACCTTCAACTCTCTCCCTTGATTTCAGGCACCCAGTTCTCTCGCTGCTCCCAGCTCACCCTAGGCACACACTCTCCTTCAAGGAGAGCGCCAACGTCCAGGTGCTAAGTTCTGGGCACGACTACATTCCTATTCTCCCCAGAGACGGGAAAAATCTCAGTATTACACAAGCATTACATATGTGAGATCTGGCTCGTGGAAACCGAATCACAAAAAAATAAGCTGTAATGACTCTAAGATGAAAGAAAACACAATTTTCTTTGAATTGTGTTTGCCCTGGGTTAACTCTGCCCCTCTTTAAGTACTTGTAGCAGCTGGCAAGTTACTGCCCTGAAATTATTTAATAAAATCACCTATTTTATCGGAGACCACGTCCATTTGAACAAAAGCGCCGCGATTTTTTTTTGTTGTTGTTATTTCCCTAGTGCCTAGCAGAGTAACTGATACATGAAGCCCATAACAAATATTAGTTGGACTGAACTGTATTTAATGAATATTGCCGATCAAAAAGACAGAGGAGACAGAGAGCACTCTGCCAAGGAGCTGCTGTGCCTGTTGGAACAAGTTCCAAATTACGGGTTTTCAGAAGCTTTGCAAAGTTGACTTTGCCAACCCAATTATTTTTGCAGAGACTTTTCAATATTTCTTTACAGAATATAAATTATTCCCTCTAACACACAATGAAAGCAAAAATAAGAATTTCACTTTAAAAAAGGGGTCAGGTCAATTATATAAAGTCCAATTCAAAGTATAACCTTCAGCCTTTGCCAGAAAAGGTGTCAGCTGAAAAGCCTCAAAGGAAAAGCAGGTAAGGCTTTTGAAGGTGAAAGGGGATTTTCTAGTGAGAGAGATATGCAAATGGACAGGCATATTTACGAGTCTAAAATAAACTTCAAAGATCCAAGATCATCCCTCACGTATGAAATTCCAAGGGAAAAATAAATACCTGATGATTAAAAAAAAAGAATAAAAGGAATATGTTATTTTGGGACCTAGTGCTAAGACGTATTTATGAACAAAGAAAAAGCTGATTATTTTAAGATTTCAACAGCAAGCAAGGAGAACTTAGTGTGAAACATCGCGTCCAAGAGGGATAGCGCTTTTGTAAGAAATCTTTCATTTAAGCTTCTAAAATCTTACTGAACTTGCCTTAAAATCCTCGCACGTTATTAAAACTTTGGAGAAAAGCTATCTCATTATTCCCAGAGGTTCACCTAAGAAAATAACTTCAGGCTTGGCTTCAAAACTATACCAGAGAGTGATATCGGCAAAGATGGAAGAGTAAGAAACACCATTAGCGTGTCTCTTCATAAAAAAAAGAGAGGAAAAAGTAAGAAAAACTGTTAGAATTAGCATTTGCTGAATTTTGTGCACTGACCGAGATCTTACACTAACCAGGGAAACAATGAATAAGGGCCCAACAAACGTCTGCCGTTCCCTGGAAACCAGGCCGGTCCTGCTCGGTGCCTGGCTGCCTGGAGGGCCTGCTCCCAGGGCTCGCTGTCACCTCGTCCCGCTCAGCAGTCCCCGGCCACCACCCAGGGGAGGTGTGTTGAAAACCTATCAACACATATTTCAGCAAATGTATCGGTCAGCGCTGCCTGGACACATGCACAACCGTTAGGGAAAACCATTTTACCAAAAAGCTGGGAAGGCGAGGCTGGAGAATGGGATTCTCCAGGGACTGAGAGCGTGGAAAGTGCCCCTGGGTGTCTCCAGTCCCCAGTGCCCAGGTCTGTGTGGGGGGTGGGGGCAGGCGCAGGCCCCCAGCGCTGGCTCTGCAGGACCTTCAGGCACGGGCTTGTTGAGGGTCATTTTAACGTGGATCTGCTTGGCAGAAATGTCAGCTTCAGCCTTCTCCCCATGACTGAGCTGTGTTGTCTGGGTTCTACTGTGGAGGTGGTAGAGTTTTTAAATACACGCTGCTTGCTGGACACTCACCAGTCACACGATTTGGAAACACGCTCTCTCATTCCACAGTGGCTTTTCACTTTCCTGACGCAACAGCTGTCTGTAAATGACGAAACCACTGAAAACGCCCACGGTTACCGGACTGACGAGAGTCGATCGTAACACAGTTGACAAAGGAATTTGGCTGTTTCTGCGACATCTCTTTTAGACAGTAACTAGAATTCTGACCCATAGCATTGGGCCCTCTCAGACTGTTGGGAATTTCACACAGTTTCTGGAACCCTCTAACATTAGTAACTTTGTACGAATGCCATCTGAAGAAAGCTTAGCCTCACTTCTTGTTTGACAGTGGACTTAAGACACCAAAGAAGTCCAATTAGTTCAGCATCTTCCTTTGATGGCGGAGAGGACAAATCTTTTGAGATATTCAAGGGACTCTCCGGAAAAATCCCAAGTTACTTCAGGGGTCAGAAATAATTTATTTAGAATTTGCTTTGGGGGAATAAGTTTGTCAGAAACATAAAAATTTGGCTGGGATCACAGATCTTTATGAAATAATATTTAATTACCTCTTTAAGTGAGATGAAAATTTAAAAGTTCTAAGGCAAACTCAGAAGATGACATAGTTTTGAAAGAACTCAGCTCTGTTGACAGAGAAGACTGGTCCCTCATGGAACCAAAGGCCTGAGAGAAGCAGCATGTAGGAGAGCAGAGACTATGGGATAAAGCCCCGAACCCTTACTTTCTAGGCAGATTGCTTACGAGGTAAAGGGAACCCTTCCACAGTTTTATCAGGAAGAAACCAACAGCCCAAGAAAACTCGATCCTTTTCACCAACGAAAACATTTGGGGTTTAGTTTTACACAAGCACACCCTTGACATTAGAGCTTATTTTCCTTTAAGCCAATTAAACAGAGCTCTTTTACAAATACATTTCGGCCTGCCCTTCAGAGATAGATAAACATCACACTCACTAACACGGACGTCAGGAGCTCAGACAATCAGCAGCCCGCAGCTTTGAGTCCGGGTCTTCCCCAGGGGCAGGGCCAAAGGGTAATCACGCAGAGGGGCCTCACTGAGCCCTGTGATATTTGGGTAGGAACAAACACACACATCAGTCAAAGAGGAAGCAATTTTCCAAGTCAGGGACTCAAATTAGGAACGTAGGAAGTAAAAACAACTCAGATATCAATCCAGATTTGATATGTGAATCTTAGATAAAAAAAAAAAAAAAAAAAAACCTTTTTAAAACTAAGTAAGCAATTCAATAAGGAGAGGAGCACCCTGCAGGCACGCCTGTTAATTAAGCTTTAGCGAGACAGGGCTGAGTCATTGCACGTGGTCTGCGTGCTTCCCGTCCCGACGCTTGGAAAGTGTGGGGCAGGAAGTCAGGTACATTGTGACGTGGAATTTATTGTAACACCAGCTGCTCCTCTCGTCAACTGACTTGTGGTCCTGTCCGGTCTGGGCTGTGCCACCAGCGCTATTCCACTCTTTAAAGAATAACGACAATGTAGGCCCAAAGTTCACTAACGTTTTTCCACGGGGCTCGCACCAGACTTGGGGGCTCTGTCCCCGACACCGGCGCATGGAAGTGACTGGGGACTTAGGTGGTACACAGAGGCTGGCAAAGGTCTTAGAGCTTTGAGGACACGTGTCTCGGGGTACCTGGGGACAGCTGCCCACAGAACTGTGAACATTACAGGTCCCACCAATGGAGGCGAAGACAGAAACAAAGACGGGGTCCTGGGAACTGGTGGAGGAGCATCCTCGGCAGAAAATGGCCTGGGTGTCAGCTGCATCGCGTCCCAGTGTTTGAGGGAAAGTGGAGCCAGGGAGTGAGTGATAAACCTGGATGCTGCCTGAGGAGATTTCTAACCAAACTGTTACACGTGCGCCCGCACCCTCCTTGCTGTTTCTAACAAAAGGCAGGAGGAGAGGGATAAGCTGAAGAAGAGACGGCTCAGCAAGGAGAAGCCGCTCTCTGTGACTCGGAAAGAAGGCCAAGGGTACAGCTGCACAACCGCTTGCTACAGAGATTATCTGGCGACGCATGGATCCGATCCACCATCTCCGCAGAAGCCAGACGGAGAGATGTGGTTCCCCAGGAAACACTCAGCCTCCTCCAGTGGTTTGGGGCCCCTTGAGTGGCACAGGAAGTGCCGGGATTTTTGAGAATATTGTTGCAGCAGGGATGCCAGAAACCTGCTGGACGAGAAGGCAGCGAGACGAAGAACAGGTGTGTCACGAGGGCACCCCTGGAAACCCAGGTCCCTCCCCCAGGCTCCCACCCTCCAGTGCCCGGGGTCAGGATGCGCCCCCTGGTGTCCCTCACCCGCATCCTGCCTCACAAACACTGGCTGAGTTGTAGTTTCACGACTGTTTACAGTCCTTTCCTCGGAATGTTCTCGACTCAGTCCTCTGCATGTATCGTAACACCTGACACATCCCGGACCTCTCCTGAGACTTGGTTAAGGAGGTCGGAAAACCAACAGCAGAAAGGAACGAACACCTGTGCTTTCCTCACGTGGCGTTTGACCCAGAACCAGCCCAGACGAGAGCTCAGAGGGAGGCCCCTTGATTAAAAATAGTGGCTCACGTGTAGCAGTTTTCCTTTTCTACGCATCCATTAGCTAAGCTCACCTTTCACAGTAAAAAATGCTGCTGAAAAGAAAATATTTTTCTGCGTTGATTTACTGTATTACAAGTTATCTCTGTGTTCTCTTACCTCCTTTCTTCCTCATGTCAGTAATTAAAATAACCCCTGTCAAATAAATTACTGAATGGAAGAGATGCTGATCACCTTGAACAGACAAGTCAGGATTCCTCTTAAAGTGTCCCTTTATACTCTCACACCTCATCGCCTAAAACTAGGCGACAGTTTGGACGTCCTCGTGTGGTGGTCGGTGCCTCTGCTGGGACACGTGGGCGTCCTCTCGGGAGGGTCAGGTTCTGGTTCCAGCTCCACGGCCACGTGGAAGGGCCTTCGTGACTCCTGGCAGGCGGCCCCGTCTCTTGGTGATATTTTTCCCTCATTGTCTCCCAGGGTTTTCAGGACAAAGGGGTAAAGAAGAACGGTTCGTTAAACAGGTAGCGACTGAGGACACTTAAAAACAGGGCCCCTGTGCTGGGATGGGAGGGGTATAGGTCCCAGGTAAGCTCTCAGCAGGTAGAGCAGGTGGGAGGTGCTACTTGGTACTTAAAAGCCTCTGATCATGAATGAGAATTATTTTAAAAAGAACACAACACCTGTGAAAACGTGAATTTTCATACAACACTATAATTTTTAAGCCATTCTACAAAAATGAATCAGAGTAGCATTTATTGGTCGCTTGACATTTGCCGTGTATTAGCCAGGCTCCTCTCATAAATAGTTGGGTTTAACTCTTGCTCTCCTGACTTGAGTCATACAGTTTTCCCCATTTTATAATTTGAAGACCTAAAGCTTATAGAGCTTAAGGAACTGCCCAAAGGCCACAGTACCTCAGATGTTTTGAACTCTGTCTTCTGATTCGCCCATTGCTCTTATGTGTCAGGGGGAAAGGGTGGACAGGCACAGAGGTGACACGTCTGGGTGGGGTGACGCGTGGTCCTCTAAGCTGAGAATTCACAAACACCCGAAGCAGTGGTGCAGGGAAAGACCAGGACGAGGTTTTGGCTTTTAGCTTTGTCTCCAGTGTCACATCTCCTGACCTGAATAGCCTCCTTTGCAAGACAGGAAGCTGGGCCCCTGTGAACTCTGGCTGCAGACAGCTCCGTAATTCAGTCAACGCCGGAGCTTCCCCGGAAGGCTCTGCCTCTCCAAGTAAAAGCTGCACCTCTGGGTGCAGGGAGCGTGATGGATGTGCAGGGCTTCAGGAAGAATTTATTGATACCAAATGTTTTATCTTGGTTTCTTCTAGGAAGACATAAACCTGACAAATTGTTAGAATCTAAATGAGATTTTTTTAATACTTATCCACAGAGAAACATGGCTTGTTTAAATCTGTAGTGTATTGTTGGGTGTTTATCCATCAAAACTTTTATCGGAAACACTATTCCTTCGTAAGACGAGAAAGGCAGGGAAAACAAGAGGAATCAACAGCCGTTCAAAGAGCAGTTTAAGAAAAGTGGTCACTGTTTGACTCTGGAACTGGCCCTGTCTCTCGGGCACCGCAGGACTTGTGGGGTTTTCCCTCGATCGGGTGGTCTCAGGGAGAGCTGTGTTCAGAGATCCTACCCGCGGGAATCCTCTAAGGGGCCTCCACCCCAGCAGAGGGCGAAACCGCTTTGCCTGAGTCCTTGGCCCACTGAGCAGGTCCTCGAAGCTCGGGCCCTGCCGTGGAGGGTTCAGAAAGCATGGACTGATAAACTTAGGCCAGAATACAAGAAATGGGTGTGGTCTTCTAGACGGTTTCTCTACAAAGCAAGCACGTCCCAGAGTGACCCCAGAGGCTGGCTTTTCAGAAGATGGGGAGAGTGAAGACTTTGCAACCAGAGAAAACCAGAGAGAGCTTGAGAGCTGTTAGTCATTGGCTAGGCCTCATCACACATGTAGATCCAGCAGCTCCCAAGCGATTGTTTCTCCGTACCAGCCCCCGCACCCTACACTCACGTTTGACTGATGCTCTTGAGGGCAGAGACTTCGGCTTGTTTTCCGTTGTGGTCTGTGGTGCTTGGTGGACAGTGAACCAGCCAACAAATACTTGAGTAGATGCGTGAGCGCCCAAGTGGAGGCGTAACTAACGGAGTCGGGGGTGAATGTTCCAGGAGAAACCTTCAACTTGTGTCTTGATGCAAGATGAGAATTCACCTAGAAACGTATGGCTTACCAGCAAGCAACATGCATCCGCAGGGCTGAAGGTAGCGACATAGTGTAATTAGACAGAGAGGTCGGTCATATTTTTACCCTTGGGAAATTAATATGGGCTTTCATATCCTTGTTCACGTCATCGGCACTACAGTCCCATGGGGGAGGGCTCATTCCCATCTGAAAGGTGAGCACACCAAACCCTCTCTATGACAAAGTTGGGGTCCACACCAAGGTCTCCTGACTTCTCAGCACAAGACTTTCCCTCCGCACTTGGCGCTTCCATGTGGACAGGGTGTGAGGGTGGCAGGGGGCACATGAGCAGGAGCGTCTGGGTTGGGGTGGGGTTCTCTCTTCACCCCTGGGGACCCTAGATCACAACACCACTGTTTTTGTACCTCCCCCTTTAAGGCCCCTCCTCCCCCCAAACTGTCACTCAGGAATATAAGCTGCTTCCAGGGATGATCATTCTTTATACGTAGATATACAGCTCACTTAACGTTACTTCCCTGTCCTCTCCATCAAGTCTGCAGCCCCAGTGTTAGGCAATAAAGCACAAGAGGATGCCATTTAGGCCCCCGATGTGTGACAGCACAGCATCGCACACCCTGTACATCACCCATTGACACACCCTGAATAGCTGAGCGTGTCACCATTTAATGTCGGATGGCAGGTGTCACCGACAACGCCCAGCCCAGACTCCTGCGCGAGATGATTTGCCTTTCAGAGTCACCCCCTTGTGACCCCACCTCAGGTTTCCCACTCCTTCCTCTCCCGCACAGGTTTTCCTTGACCTTTGGTGTGTTTGCGCTAATGCAGGGACGCCGTCCACAGCACGTTTTTTAAGTCCCCCAAGAACAGAAGCGCATTCGCGTCATTGTTATAGCCTGAGTTTTAGTGATAGGATGCTTGCCGGGTTATTCATTCGCGTTTGCTTGAGGATTTTATTGCCCAACCTCTTCGCGCTGTGCACTTGGCTCAAGGCTGATGATGCAGAAAGGGAGCAGGGCACAGGTGCTTGGTTTAATGAATTTGGGCAGAACAAGTCTGTCTATTTTAATTAGGGAAACATGCAACCCAGCACCTGTGTGGCCCATGGAGCAGGAAACGTGCAGGGCGCTCAGAGCCACGCAGATGAGTGTGAACGAAAGGTTCCAGAAAGAGGGACGTCAGCTCGATTCTTAGCAGAGACAAAGGACCTGCCCTCCCCACACATGTCCAGGGCAGGTCACCTTCCCCCCAGGTCCCATGTGGGCCACGCGCCCAGGTGGGTGACATGCACGCAGTGGGCCTGTTTCTTTCCCAGGTGTGGAGCCTCAAGCTCTGAGAACCCACACCCCTTACCAAGAAAAGTTCTTGGGGCGCTGCCCTAAAGGAGACGTCATTCTGACCACGCTGGACGGTCACAAAGCTACTTCCTTTTCCCATGGAGACACTCTTTGTCCTTCAAGCCTGTTCACTAAAGAAACGACTGAACAGCCTGGAAAAGGCCATGTGGAACAAAAGCCACCAAAGCCTCTGCTCACGGGACAGACAGACATGTATGACCCACGGAAAACTGTCTCCAGAAATGTCTACCACTCAGTGTTGCGCCACCTTGGCTCCTGGTGAATTTCTCCACGTGTGCCCGATCTCTGACACTTCGGTGTGTCTGACCAACAAAGACTAGAGCCGCGTCTCTTCAGTGTGTCCCTTCCCCTTCCGTATTTCCAACACAACCTGGAGCAACAGAACAAGGCCGCCCCACATTATTGACCTCACCTGTGTCCCCCGGCTGACTACATCCCCAACATTCAGGGTCAGCCTCAACAAACCAGACGGCTTTCTTTCTGAGCATCTGGGTTGACCTTCCCACTGGGCTCGGGGCAAGGGTGTGTTCGTGAGCACGAAGGCTCCATCTCGGACCCCAAGGACTAAGTCCAGGGCAGCTCTAAAGGCCATCGACCTGGGCTGGTGAGGCGAGGCTGGCCTGAAGGCTTCGCACCAAGTGCTGCCATCAGTCACTTCAGCTACAGGGACCGTATGACTCATCGTAGGAAACGCGCACCACAGGGTGGACAAAAATCACCGGTAAGCTGTCCTCCCCGAAGCCCTTCTCAACCCCATACCAGGGGAGCCTCCCCTTGGAGAGACCCTGCTTGTCATCTGAGGGCTACGTGACCGAGGTGGGCTTCCACCGAAAGTCTTCATCTTCCCCCTCGCCCCGAGTCAGGTGCAGGCCACCGTGCGTTGGAAGGGAGGCCGCAGCAGGCACAGGAAGAAGAGTGCTATGGTGGTCCTCTCTCCCAGGGGCCTGGCGTCCAGTGGGAGGGACACCGTTTGAAAGCTGCCTATCGTGGTCTCCTGGCCAGCGAGTAGGACTCGGGCTCACGTTTATTTTTAGTGACAGGTTCTTGTTTGAGCAGGGGCTGCCCGAGGACAGTCAGTCCAGAGACCAGGCCTTTCCTTCTAGAATTTGTGTGTGTGTGTGTGTGTGTGTATGTGTGTGCACGCGCGCACGTGTGTGGGCATGCGCGTGCGTTTTCGGTGCCCAAATAAGTGAGTGCCATTCAGAGCCGAGCTCTGAAGTTGTGGGCCTGAAATGAAATAATGAAGCCTACAGAGACACACTGTTTGTTCTTCGCATTTAAGGTGTGAGGTGCCTACAAACAGTCAGGTTTGTCAAGTAAAAGAGGCCAAACAGTGGCTTATCCCTGGATAGAAAACAGTGATGTGGTAGGACTAATTTTTTTCTTCTCTTTCAAATTTTCAGTCAGTAGTTCCCTCATTAAGCCAAAGCAGTCACACCAGCTCTGAGATTAAACGGCTCTCCACCCTGTCTGGGTGTCGAGCTTCAGTCTCCTGGCTCGGGGGGACTCTGCGGTGGCAGAGGCGCGGAGGGAGGAACTTCTGGGAGCACTTCCAGGGCTAGTGAAGAAGAGAGCAGCCACACCAGTCCCTGCAGACACTGCTGCTTGCCCAACCCAGTTCAGCGCCACACCCCGTGAACCGGAAACCGGGCACGTTACCAAACGTGCTCATTGGTGTTTAAGGAGTCCCGTGTAGTTCTCCACCATTTTTGGCTGCGTTAATCCGGGCATGCTCTACAGCACACCCTCCACACCCTGTCCTCATGGCATTTTCCTCGTGGACAGCCCAGATTTTCCACGCCCCACCGGTGCTTCTCCAACTCACTCACTCTGTGCTTGGAGAGCACTGCGCCCTGTTGGCTCTGCCCCGCCGTGCAGAGCAGGGGCTTGGAGCATCCATCTGCAGCAGTGACCATGCAGCAGGGTTGGGGCATCCCGACCAGAGAGGAGCTCTGGAGAAATCTAAGGATCAGAAATCCTTAGCAAAGCTAAGTCACGTTCTCCACACTCCACCAGGACACCGCTAACGTCTGGACTTCCGGTCTGTGATGAACAGCACGGGAAAGAGCAGAGGCTTCAACTAGTGGTGCAGTATCGCAGTGGGAGCGTACACACACTTCTGCATCTGCAGGAAAGGTCGCTGGCTTCGGGGTGGGGTTTCCGGCTCTCTGTCTCATCGGCACTATGGTGCTGGGGAAATTACTTAACCTATTTGTTCTTCAGTGTTTTCCACGTGAATCAGAAATGATAATGACCGTAATCCAGAGTATTTCTGGGTTTTAAACAAGAGAAAAGCAAAAGCCAAATCACAGCGAGGAAGGCAGAATGATGTCTGGAGGTGCCAGCATACTTGTTGAATGTATTTCATTAGCAGGAGCGGACCAGAGGTCAGTGCACCCACACCGAGTGCCCACGTCCAGAAGTGCCATTCTCGCCACGTTGAGACCAGGACACCAAGGTTTCGACAAGCAAGGTTTCCTCGGGACGGCTGAGTGGGCGACGTGACCAGGATAAAACCCAAACTCGCTCAAGTTCAGATCCCCTGATTTATTACAACACTTGTATTACAAATTACAAGGCTTTTTAATGTAGAAAATAAATCACATAATTGAGGTAAAAATGTTAAAGAGTTCCATTTTCTCAGATGGATAGCCCATTTTTCAAAGATTGCTCATTAACTAATCCATCCAAGGGTCAGGAAAACACGCTTGTTCTATGCTTGATCCTCAGGCTTCATGTGCATCACGCCCCATAGGGCGTCCTGGTACCCACCCCAGAGACCAGCTGTCAGCGCGTGGACAACCCACACTCCCCCTCCTGGCCGCTCAGCGGGGTGGCTTTGCTCGGCCCCGCTGGGGTCGCCCACCCTCAGTGAGGAACGTGCACAGTAAGGCTCCCTTCTTCCCCGCCCTCACCTCCTCATCGCCAGGACCACTTCCTGAATCAAGTACCTGACCCTCCGTCCTTGTTGCAGAGTCTGTTTTCGTGGAAACTGGAACTGAAACAGACACCTGGGCAGACGCTCTCAGGCGTGAAGACGAGCTCACCCTGGCATGCCCATTCCTCAGGCTGCTGCACTGTGATGGTCACCGTTGGGGACAAAGGCCCAACACGGCGAGCAAGAAAGAAGCAAGGGCCCTGGGGTCAGAGGAGTCCGGACCCCAGTTCCTCGCTGTCATACCAGCCTGCGACTCCACAGCAACGTCACCGTCAACACGTCCTGTCACAGCCTGTACCCCCAGGGCCCCCAGAGGGCCCAGTGGCTCCCTCACAGGCCTGCTTGAGAGCCTTCACACAGCTCCCCGCTAACACGGCTCCGATAACAGTGGGAAACGGCTGCGGGTTCGTTAGAAAGCACGCTCGGCAACTAGTTTGGAAATTCCCTTGCTGCCCTTGCTACAGCCGCTAACAAGCTCTGGGAACTGGCCCGTCAGTTAACCTCCCTGGGTTTAGCTCTCCCACGTGCAGGAGGGAGAGTGCTGGGGGCTGCAGGGAGGTGTCTGGGAAACACGCAGGCCTTTGTCCAAACGAGGGCCCAGGAACTGCTTGCTGAGACGCAGTGACTCCCACAGTAGTTCAACTGTTTTGTTTACTCTTGATTACAGAAAATCTCGGATTCTGCCGGCACAACTTCGTGCCTCTTCCCGCAGGAGACCTGCTCCTCCGTGCCCCACACCGTGAGTGGACACACGCGGTGTCCCAAGTCCCGGTGGGGGAGCGCCATGCAAAAAGGGGGGGATGCCGGAGCACAGCATGAAGGAAGCAGCTGCATTAGCAAGGCTCCCTGTGCTCTGCAGGGGGCTGGGTTGACGTCCCAGATCACGCTGCACGCCTGAGAGAGCTTTGAAAGCATCCTTATCCAGTGCATGCCAGATACGTCTTAGGTAGTCAATGACTAATACTGTCAAATTATTAGGAAAAAATATCATCTCACTTGGAAATTATAACGCTAAACACATCATCTTAGATAGAAGATGAAATACGAAATGTAATTGCAAAAATTCTAGGCAATAAAATCGAGACATCTCAGGTTTTTTGATGCACAGCTAAAGCAGCGCTCAGAGGAAAATTCACATGATCGAAATGCTATGTCAAGAAGGGTTTTAAAGACTTGAAAGAATTAGCCCACAATAAAATCCAAAAATCTTGAAAACATAAAAAACAACGAAACAAACTAAGAGAAAGTAGAGGAATGGAATAATTAAGACAACAGTGGAGATAAAAAACTATAAAAAGTGGAGAAAGCTCTAAAACTTATAAAAAGCTGTCTCTGAAAAATCTGTACAATAGAAAATCATCTTATGAAGACTAATTCTAGAAAGAAATTATAAATTTACAAGATAAATGATAAGGGTGAGATAATTATCGAAGGAGATAAACGAAAACACAGGCTCTCCTGTATGTGTCTGAAGGACTAGTTAGTGCTCCCAGGGGAGACAAGTAACTTTCAGAGGAAATGAACTTGCCCACATTGACCACACCAGGGGCCGAGTCTTGGAGTTGCCCACATCCACAAGGAGACAAAGGTGCCCCCTGCCCAGCGCTCATGAGGGTCCAGGATTTGCCCTGGCGGGCTCAGCCCGAGTGTGAAGCTGAGACACTCAACGGGTCCTTGGCTCGCCTGAGATACCGTTTGTTGGGTAAAACGGAGGGAAAACACCAACAGCTGAGGCTGGAACCTGCTGGCAGAGCTGCGGGCCACCCTCAAACAAGGCCAAGTGACCGCAGTGGAGATTGTGGAAGTTATGTTTACAATGTACTATTTTTCCAAACAAAAACGGAAAATCTATCAGTTGTTAGATTTTCAAAGAGAGACAGTGGAAGGTAACTGTGTGTCCACAAGAAAGGGTCCATGCCAGATACGTCTAGGTAGTCAATGACTAATACTGTCAAATTATTAGGAAAAAATATCTCTCCAGGAAAGTGGACAGCCTGGAAGAGACAGCACAGGGGTGGTGTCATGCATGGAACTGTGACCCCCATGTCCCCCAAGGAAGATACGCTGAAGTCCTATCCCCAGGACCCCAGCACATGACCTTGTCTGGAGCCAGGATCTCTGGGGACATCTGAGCATGGACACAGAGGGTGGACATCATGTCAAGGGGGTTGAGGTGGGTCAGCCCAGTCAAGCCGAGACAGCCAGTGATGGCAAACAGAATGCTGGACGCTAGGAAGGGCAAGGGAGGCAGACTCCCCTGCAGGTTTTGGAGGGAGCGTGGCTCTTGTTTGGACCTCTAGCCTTCAAAATGCAAGCAGTCAGGTCCTCTTGTTCACCACCTGTGGTCCTCTCTAAGAGCTGTGGGCACACGAGTGCAGATTCCGGGGTCAGGAGTGGGTGTTGCCAAGACAAACCCCTGAACCTGGGGAAGGGGCTGTGCCCTTGGGTGCCTGGCAGAGCCGGAGGAGACCTCCAGTGCTCGCCCAGGAAAGATGGGGCTGCCTGTCGAGACATCAGTAGGAACAAGGACGTTAGGGGTGCTTCTGCGGCCACCGGAGGCGTAAATGTGAAGTGCAGACAGGAAGGGGCAGTCTCTGTCACAAAGCGGCAGACATCATCGCTCATTGTGTCTGTCTGGTGGGTGGAAGGGAGAACTTTGAAGGGATGGACTTGGCCATGGCGCCAGCGTTTCTGAACAGCACGTGGACCGCCTGACCCCCCCTGGCTGTCAGAGTGAAACGGAGGAGAAAAGAGAGCAGCCAGCAACCAGACCTTGAGGATTTGAAAAACTGTCAACCTGCCCACATTGTAAAGCAATGAGGGTGTGCCCTGGACACAACACCAAGGGTGTGGCCGGACAACTGAGTGTGGAGATGAAATCTGTCACTTACAGATTCCGTGAGCCACCATGGGCTCCCAGCAGCTCCCCCCCGAATCCCACGCTGGGCCGCAGGGTCAGAGGTGACAAGGAATAAAGAGAGGACGACTCTGAGGGTGGAGACGTGAAAGGAACCAGGAGACATGGAATGTCAGTAAACTATGGCATCTCCGCTAAGATTGAATAAAAGTAATCCTTCCTCACTTTTCACTAAAAATATTAAATTATGGAACTTTCTCTACTTTATATTCTGTCTATAATTTTGTCTTAAGCTTGGGTTTCTGTTATTGCTTGTCTGTTTCCAAGTACTAAAAAATTAGATAAATGGTTTAAAATATCGCAAATATTTAATGGATTAAAATATCACAATATCAAAATACTGGTGGAAAACGCACACATGTTACCTCATTCACGTATTAAACTTCTGTACAGTGTTGGGACCCGTGACAAAGAACCAAATCATATGAACACCTCGATAAAGACACTACATGTTTCTTTCATACTCAAGCAAGTATGAAAGGTATTACCTGTATTTTATGCTATAAATATAAAGATTTAAAATTTATAAATTCAGACTTATTCGGTGATTTTTATCGATACTTTTTTGAGCAATTTTTTACCAAGATCTCCTTTAAAAGTTGGATGTTGCAGATCACGTGTATACTTCCCTGTAGAAGGGGCTGAAGAGGTCGAATCCTGCGTGGACAGGCACGTCCAGGCTGAAAGTGTCTCCATTTACCGAAATTACCCCCA
Source organism: Macrotus californicus (assembly GCA_007922815.1). Lineage (NCBI taxonomy): Eukaryota > Metazoa > Chordata > Mammalia > Chiroptera > Phyllostomidae > Macrotus > Macrotus californicus. The sequence goes on from VMDR010001636.1 coordinate 54,813, forward strand.
ATGTGTTCTGGCTGAAAATAGAAACCGTCGTTAGAATAAGGTATAATATGTGTATACATAGTTTATTTGGGGTTTTTTGTTTTGTTTTTCCACCAGAGCTGCCATGGAAGGTTCAATGACTGCGGACATTTCTTTGGCAGAATGGTGCTCATTTTCCTTAAACACGCCCTTCCCCCGTCTCAGCCAGCTGTGTCTTCCCGGGAGTCTCTGGTGACACAGACACAGAGCTGCCGCTGAAACAAACACACTGGTCCGGAAGGAAGTCTTCACCTTTGGCCGCTACGCCTGCCTCTCCTGGCTGGTCACTGTCCCAGGAGGAGCCCCAGGGCAGCAAAGTGCCTTTGAGCCAAGAACTTCGGGGTGGAAATCCTCCCAAGGACCCCGACACAAGGCACATGCTGCTGAGCCCCGGGGCTTCGGGCACATCAGCTCCAGGCAGCAGGGGGAACGCCAGTTCTCTGAACAGCATGACAATGTGCACAGATGAGAGACAACTATCGTGTAAGCCGCACTAAGACTCTCAAAGGCGTTAGAAGATGCAGCCGCTGTACTTAAAGTCTCCACATCTAAAAAGTTCACCAAACACCCATTCAGAAGCCCATTTTTGCATTTCTGGAACAGAATCAGAGAATTATGAAGGGGATTAACTTGAGAAAACCTTATTTTAAACCACAAAACAACCTGAAAAACTAAAATTTTTTGTAGCATCTAAATGGCAAGAGGAGGTAAAATTTTGGAGGCGCATTAACTGAGCATGACATTTCGGCCATCCAAGTGATTTAAAGTATGTGTGATTGAATTTTTAACATTTCTACATGAGAAGAAATGTCTGCAAAGGTCTTCAATTTGCACAGCGTGGCCCCGAGGATGCTCAGGTCTATAGATCATTAATCATTCTTCTTTCGTTTTGGGGCCACACACAAGACAGGAGATCGAATGTCCTTACTGTGGAGGGGCAGGCACTCGAGAGCTGGGGGAGGTGCAGGTGGGACTCTGGCGACGCTGGCCCAGAAAGGTTGGTAGGGCCCAGGGCTCCACCTTTCCTTTTCACATTTCAGTGGTGGTTTTGGAGCCTCATTCACTCAGGTGGAAGCGTAGGAGGCATCTACACTCGAAGGAAGGGAGGGGCTGGGAGGGGATGGGCAGAGGAAAGCAGGAAGCCCAGCCATGCCCTCCTGCCCTCCACACAGAGAACACTGCCCAAAGCAGCCTCCAGGTGCTGAGGAGCACCGCTGAGGTCAAGTGCTGTGTCCTCAGGACTGTCCCCAAGCCCCACGTTGTCATGAGTGGCATCTTTCAGAGCCCCTGCCTAAGTGACTTGCTCTTGCCCTTCCATCCATGCATGCATCCATTGACCAAATCAGGGCGTCCCGTAAGCCTTGCCCGTGTCTCTCATTCTCTTGTTCACAGCTGGGCTTTGCAGATCAGCCCTTGCATCCCCTCCTGTTCTGTGGTTTATGTCCTTGGCTCCTCCGTTGTCCAGCAAGTTCTGAGCCCATGCCACCCTGGCTCTTGTCATTTTTATCGCTGGGCCACCACAGCCCACCTGCAGGCTCCACCCCAGCAATCAGCCTCAGACCCGAGAGAGGGTTTAGGAGGCACCTGCCTGGGCACCAGGGGTGATCCCAGCCCTTGACCAACCTCAGAGGAGAGTCAGCACCGCAAGTGTGCATGACTTGTTACAGGACGGCCCTTGAATATGATTAGAATGAAGAGAAAAACCTTTAGTTAAGCAGGCTGACAATGCATTTTCTAATCTCATCTGCAGTGGAACCGCTGAACAGAGGCGCACAGGGTCATCAGCAAAGGTGGAGGCAAGACCAGTAGCTCTCTGCCCCTGCCAACCAGAATCTTGAAGTTCACACAGAGCCCTCAGTGAGGCTGAGCCACATGTCAACAGCCCCTTACTCTCCCCATCAAGGCTGTGTCCCTGGGAAGCCCTGGGGTGGCACTGGCGAGCAGACCCTGCATTCTAAGGACAGGGGACACAGTGGGGAGTTCCTGCCTGCCTGGGTCCAGATCGAGGGCCCACCAGCAGTCACATTCTTTCCAGCACCACAACTTTGAGTCCCTTTCTACACAGGAAGCATGGACCAGTCTTTTGAGAAAATATAAATTCAGCGTAGTTCCATAGGACAGAGTAACATGGATTAACTAACTATATTGACTCTGAAATCAGATGGACAAACCATTTGATTTCGAGCTGTTCTATGTGATACCAATGAACCAATTAGGCAATATAATTATTTTTCATAAAAAAAAAGACCAGGAATACTAGAATTCCTTGCGGCAGGGAAGAGTGGTCCCCATGGGTGTGACTGTGCTGTCTGTGTCCAAAGACACCATTGACCAGTAATGCATAAGCCGCGGTCACCGCAGCCCCGTCTTGGACAGGTCCCCGAGATCCTTCTCATTCCACCACCTGACTCCGTCCACACACCTTGGCCCCTCCAAGTTCTCCCATGGTTGCTCTACTCGCTGGCTTGCAGAATCCCCTCCCTTTGATCCAAACTTTAGAATTGCTACATTGCTCACTAACGAATGTCTCGTCTTGTAAAGGAAAGTCATCACAGTGAAGTGAAGGCACAGTTAGGGTGTTGTCTCCACAGACAGGCGCCAGCTCTCACCACCACTTAGTCCTCACGATGCACGAGTTATGGGGATTGACTTTAAATTTCAAGGAAAATGGTCCTTAGAATTATGGGTGGCATTTGGCATTTGTAATAGAGCAGCCCCTTGATGTGTGCTGATTTAGTGTTCCGGGTCTCACCGACTCATGAATCAGGACCTCATGTAATTTATAATCGTGCTGAGGCAGGAGGTTAAATCTCACACTGCTAAGGGTGGCGGTAACGATTCCTGAAGTCATAAAAACTTTGTTTCTTCATGACAAATGATACCTAAAAGTGACTGAGGCCGTTGTGACATTAGGAAATTTGGGGAGACATGCCGCTCTCATGGGGGGTTGCCCAAGATACTCACATAAGCTCTCCTCTGTCCGTGTTTACATCTACATTGTGATGCTGACTGCACCTCCTCCTGTCAAATCTCCGCCCTCACCAACTCCACTGTCTCGTGTGCGGTGAAGACCCCCCTCCAAGCAGCTTTTGAGTGTTCACTGAGAATTTATCAGGACGGGGTTGGCTCCATGGCATTCAGAGAACAGTGGATTTCCTCCGCCCACCAACGGCACTGCCTCCCTGCATTGCCTGTGAAACTGCGTGTAGCAGCCGTGTCTTGTTCCTCGTACACCCTGCAGTGTCTCACGCCACTCCTGCTACAGAGCGCTCCTCAAACATATGTGGCATACGCAGGATTCGGGTCAAATGTAAACGTGTTTGGATGAAGGGGCTGTTATCTCCCACATGAAGCATCCTTTAAGTTCCACCCTCACTGCAGATGTCTTCATTCAGATGCAATCTCCCATAAACTGTCTTTATCAAGCCAACGTATGGAGAGCCTCCCAGAAATAGTCTTGATGAGCTGTTGAGAATCCCACGAGGTTTAATGACAAAATTCTGTGTGTTTGAATTGTAACTCTTGGTAATAAAATCACTACCATTATATACTGGTCCATTCAGAATACCATGGCTAATTAGGTGCACACACCTGACAGGTGGCTTTTCTCTCTTAAATTGATTAAATGCAGTTTAATTGCTGACAAAAGAATTTACAGCTGATTCAGGAAACAAATATAAAATCGATTCATCTGATGAAACGCAGCTCTAACTTGGCATCTGAGTACAGACTGCACGTGGTCTACTTTTGCTCGGTGCAAAATACTTACATAAGAAGAAAATTATCAGCCAATTCATCAGCACTTGTAATGTCTCGATAATTAATTGTATATTTACAGGGGGAGATATCAAAATTTATATTCTAAATGAGGTCTGCTTGTTTCAGCCAATTATTAGTTGAGTGGGTGCTTATATTGAATCGCAGTTCAGTGACTTACTTGTTATGAAATATCAGGCAAGTTATTTAGATGTCCCAGTTTTGGCATCTATAAAACAGGGTCAATATCCATTCCTTTCTCAGTGACCATGAGGGAAATTTGGTGACACAATGCACGGAAGAAATTTACAAGTCTTTAGCTGAAAATACTAGAAATAAGTTATCGATTATTACTGTTATGTTTTCTTAAGTATTTTCCTATGTCTGAGACGATATTTATGAACAGGTCTCCTGACAATTGACTATTTAAATAAAATATGACTTCCTCTTTTCTTATTTCATGAATTAACTAACCACGCATCAGGCCGAGGAAGAGCTTGTAATTGCAGCAGCAACAGAAGAAAAATTAGTTTTTATCTCCATCTTCTCTCTCAGGAGGATAAAAAGTTAACTGAGAATATCTGTGTTTCAAACATTTTAGTTTTACAAATGAGATTTTTATTAGAACTTTTCTTACTTTTTGTTTTTTTGAATTTTATCATCTTTCTTAACCTGTGTTCCAGGTATGTGGTCCCACTACAATAAAAATACTTTCAAACAATGAGACAATTTGGGCTCTCACATATTACTGACTTTTTTCTATTGCACACAGACAAAAATACTTAATTCACACTTTATTTTTGGCAAATTACCTCTTTTTAGACCACTGCAGAGCAATTTGTTTCCATCTCCCCTCCCCAGTTTGCCCCCCTTCAGAGACCTGGCCAATCCCTGTTTTGGTAGTGGGTTCCAAAGAGTGACTTCTCGCCCTTTCTGCACCAGACAGCACGCTAGCACAAGAGAGTCTTACACCAACAGCTCACACGGCCGTTTGAGCTCTCTGTTCGATACCATGGTGGTCCTGGGACCACCACCCGCTTCGGGTCCGTATTAGAGGAAGGGGCAGTGCTTTTGTACTTGTGAGCTCTTCCTAGGTGACAAGGTGGCCACCTGTGAGTCACCTCTCTTCCCCTGCAAGTGTAGAACAGGATTTTCTGAATCTGATCTGCAAGTGAGGAAAGGAAGGCTTGGGAAAGTTCGAGTCCCCAACGTACGTCAGGCCACGGCACGGCAGAACCTCAGAAGGGTCTTCACATTGATCTGAGAGCTAAAGCCTGGTGTGCTGGTGATTTACAACCAGAACGAGCACGAGGTTTGCAGGTGGAGTTTGCTCCTCCTCACTGGAGAAGTTCCGCATCTTCCTTGGTAGGGAGTCGTGATTCCTCTGTTTTGATGTTTCTATTTGTAAGGAGAGAGCAGCATCTTCACGCAGTGAGTAAGAATTTCACGAGATGAAATGATAGAGTGAATGCAGAATGTGCAGTACAGTGTTTATTACACACAGGATGCAAAATGCGTACATCTGATCCCGTGTCTCTCCCTTTAGTTCACCGCTGCAGGGCGTCCCAGGGATGCAGAGCTCACAGAGGAAGGAGGTCTGCCCGTGGGTCTGCAGCACTCAACGAGGTCCACCTGGGGCTGTGGGGCAGGTATGCATGCAGGGGGCGTGCGGGGATGCCACCTGGAAAGGGAGAGGGGATCAGAGGTGGGATCTCGAGGCTCAGGGCTGCCCTCTCTGCAGCCAGGCAGGAGTCTCTGGGTCACAGCTCTGAAAGGCAGCTCTGCTCTGGGTCATCACAGTCTTGCTGTGACCTGTGGACAGCGGGTGATGGGTGCTGTCCCAAGGGCTGTGCAAAGCAAGTGGGCTCCACGTGGCTGGAAATCTGTTATTTGGATTATATTTAAAATAATGGAATGTATAAAAAATTGAGTGTTGTGCAGTGGAATTTTGAGTCTCGGGGCTCCGCTCCCCTGTTTCAAAGTTCGGTGTCTTTGACATACAGGAGACCTGTGCCTTCTTCCCCGGCACAAGGCTCTCTCTGCCACCGTGTGAAGAACGACTTACCGACATATGTCTAAAACAATGGCTTCTTCTGAAAACCTGGTTAGAATTCTTCAAATTTAAAAGCACCTAATTTTGATATTATTACTGGTTGGCGCCCATGTTTCCAAAATGCCAACCTCTCCACCCTGGAAGCTGCTCTTTTTCTTCTCTTTTCGCGCTCCTTTGTGGCATCTCGCTCCGTGACTCGAGTGCCCCAGAGACGAGCCCCGCCAAGCACGACTTCTCAATAATCTCAAGGCGCACCCTCCCTTCACTTCTGATGTCTCTGCTCATAGCCCCTCTTGCTGAATAAAAATGATACCAGGATGGGCATAATATTTGTTTTCTCAAAACTAATCCAGTTCCTTCATCAGGAGGATCAGCCAGGCTGTCTCCGGTTTCACAGCTGATTCACTTAGGGTGCCTCCCCACTGTTTTCCCCATGGAGAGAGAGGCCCAGGTTTACAGGGCATGACGACGTAATAAAATCATATTTCTGAAAAGTCTGCAGAATGCCGGACAAGGTCAGTGGGCACCAGAATTATTTTGAGCTATAAGATAGAAGATAAAATATCCTTTCTAAAGTCTTACCTTTGGACAATCACTCTTAGAGAGGGCCTACGAGGGGTCAGAACAGTAAAAGAAAATAATAAGGGCTGCCACAAAATGTCATAAATTCAGCTTTAGGACTTTGGAGAAGCAGAGGTAAAGGACACTTTTAATGGCCATCAAAGTACGACCGCTACTTTTCCCTGCAGAACGTCCCTGCCCTGTAAACAGTGTGGCCGTCCTGTGACTTCCCGTCGCTGCTCACTTGCTTGTCCCTCTACACTGATGGGTGGGTCGCAAGGAGCCCAGACAGGCAGGCTTCCTGGCCCAGTCTGAGCTTCTCATGTTAATTCCCTATCACTCGAGGCTGCGTCTATGTAATTCTCCATCTGATAACCGTATGTTTACAGCGTAGCAAGGACAGATACAATATGAGTTAATAGCATCGCACGATCCTCTCGAAAATTGCTGACACGGTATAAAATATCAGCTTATGATAATTTTCCCAAACTAGGTTTGACTACATTAAGGATCTAAATGCTGACGTGAGCCAAACTAACTTGTAACTGGATCTCAGAGGACCGGTTCCTTATCGTCTGGCCCTTCACGTCCCCGTCCCTTCATCGTGAAACCTGAGATAACGATCCCCGAGTGCTTTGGGAGCCAGGCTGGGAGAAGCGGGTTTCAAACTGTTCTGAGAACACGCATTGCACACAAGCAAATTCATTAGGGCCCTCCCGTCTGACAACCCCACAGATCAGCTCAGTGAAGGCGCGGAGGCACAAGAGTGGCGCGTCATTTCCTCTGCTGTCTCCCCACTGAACCAGCACGTGACCCCCAGCCAGTGAGTGTGGACCTCCACCGTGGCCGAGAGGGCTGGTGCTGAGACCCGCAAGGCACGTGCTCCCACGGCAGCGGTCCGCCGACCACGGGGAGACTTTCAGTGGGCCATCTCAGCCGGCTGCTGCAGCAGGATTCCAAAGGAGCAAAGGGAGTCCTGCCTGAGAGATGCCTGGCCTTGTCTGAAAAGGAAGGGATGGGGGCATTGGTGACCAGATACAGGAGTTATGTTTTCAACAGTGAAACCTGGAGTTCATTAGGAAGAGAAGAAGCCATGCCACGCCGTGCAGAGACACGCCTGCTCTGGGCATGGGCTGGAACAGAAGACCACGGCCAGGTGGCTCAGAGAGTACTCTGGATAAAGGCAGGCTGGTGCTGGGCGACAATGGACTCAAGATTCACACAAGGTGACTAGACACCAGGGAGGGGAGTGAGAGCCTAGGAAAGTCGTGAAGGCCCGTGGCCACACCGTAGAAGCCAAAGGTCAGTGTTGACTAGAGCAGGAGGCAGGGGACTGGTAGGCAGACCTGCTGTCCAGGTACGTACAAGACAAACCAGGGACGCAGCAGGGACACAGAAAGACAGACATAGTGGGCTCATACTCAGGAGTATGCATCTCACCAGTGCACAAAAGAGAAATTTGTACATAGACCAAGATTAATTTGTTTTAGGTAGTATAACTTACAAAAATTAAGTGAGCAATGTAGCACATGGTGGGATTACTCATGGAGCTGTGCCGGTCTTCCTCCTGGGTCCTCCACACCGAATGACTCTGCTCCCCTGAGTCAGCCTCTCTGGCCACAGCCAAGCCCGAGTGGGCAGCTGCTCACTCCCTCCACTCTGACAGCGTCCTGATGGAAGTGGGCGGCACCGGCTTGTGGAAACTCAGGCATCTCTGTGAGCCGCACCCAGAGACAGCTTACAAAATGGCCGTTTTCCCAATATCGCCATCACATACTTAAAAATGTCATCGATTATAGCTGTATCACTTTAGACTGAGAAACACATTTACGTCCAAGGAGACACCTGAGGTCTAACTAATAAGGTGAACTTACATTAGACCATGTGAGGATCTCAGCCATTTGAGAGGTGGCCTGGGCCAGACGAGCCTGCAGCTGAAGTCTCCCACCCCAGCCCCGGCTCTGATGGCAGCCCTGGCAGAAGCACCAGCACACTGCTACGTGCTTCCAGCCGAAGGCTGCGGCCTCGGTGTGCACAGCGCGTCCTACCTTTCTTACTCCAAAGCACTGAAGTTCACACTGGGATAGAGAGCCATCCCAGGCCGCAGCCGGAAGCCAACCCCTACAAAGCAGAGTGGACTGACAACACATTGTGATGACCATGAGTTCATGCCAGTGAGCCTAACAAAGTGAAGAAGAAACAAAGCAGCAGAAGATATCGACAAGGAAATGCCTATAATGATGGAACTTGAGAGGGAAACTGCTTCAGGAAAGGAAGAAAGCATGCGGGGATGAGGGACAGCGAGTACTGGAGGCCCCCCCCTCTTCCTTCTCCTCTCCTCCCTCCACTCTTTTCTCTTTCCCTCCCCTTCCTGCCCCTTCAACGCAGAGTGTGAAAATAAGCTGCGTTTGGTAGAGCTGGAGGGGAGCCCTGCTGCAGGGCGACCTCGGGCATGTAAGCTTCTTTCCCTAAATTTTAACCTAGCATGGTCACATGACTATCACACATCGCCTGAGCGCGGGCACATGTCCTGAGAAGTGCCTTGACCGGTGCCTTCATCACTGTGCAAACGCCATCGAGCACGCTTACACACACCGAGATGTCACCGCCTACCGCCTACCTAGACTGCACAGCGTGGACCCCAGCGTAGGTGTGTTCGCTGTCGGCTGCAACGCCGTGATGTGACGCATGACTGCTCATATTTCAAGGGCTCGGACAAAATGCCTCTACTCGGTGGATGCCCCTTTCACTCTAGTATGTGGTGGACGTTTAGTATTAAATCACGGTGAAGGTGCTCCTCCACTTTGCACTTACTTCCAGCAGCCGTTATTCAGCCGCCACTCAGAGCGGCAAGCTCAAGGATGAGCAACACCCGGGAGTCGCTGTCACTGCAGTGGTGAGGGGTGAAGAGGGCTGCGGTGTTGCAAGGGCTGCAATACAGCACAATCACACACAGTGCGATTCGATGGCCGCATGTTATGTTACTGCCTTGTTGTTATTGCGAGAACATTCTCTTGAATAGGCAGCCCGCACTGGGGCTCTTGTTAACACAGAGAAGGGAAAAGCTGACATAGCTTGAGACGTTTTCCGCTCCTCACACCGTACACGAAACTCCAAGCAGAACATCTTGACTGAGGCTTGTGTAAGTCAAAACAGTCAGCATTACCCCAGCACCCCCTCTCTCGCTCCATCCTCCACCCACCCCGTCCCTGGAGAGTGGAGCAGCAAGGCTGCTGGGGGCTTGCTGAGGGCTTCCCCTCACCTGTCTTACATTCACCCCGCTCAGCCTTCCGAGAACACTCCTCACCTGCCTTGTTACCTGCCTCCTCCCAGTACTAACAGTGTGCAGTTCATGGAAGCTAATGAACAAATGCAGGTTTACTGAATAAACTAATGAGCGGACTGACAAATAAACAAGTTAACAGTCCCTTGCCTACAGCATCCCATTATCAACTCTAAAAATATCCACAAGAAAATGTGGAATATCTCATCATCAACGCCAATGCTTTAGTCACCATTCCAGGTCCAGAGTGAAGTCAAAATTAAAGCAGCCGTAATGAAAGCTAGGGAAAAAACTATACAGAAAACATAGTAATATTAAAAAGTTTACAGAATCACTACACAAAACAATCGGAATTGTAAGGGCTAAAACAGTACTTAATATTGGGGAAAATGAGGGACTGATCCTCAGCTAGAGTAGACCTTTCTACAAAACTCTGTCACTTAAGTTGGGGACCCAGAAAAATTTCTCTGATTTTGACTAACATTTCTCAATAACATTGATTTAAATAATGTGTTCTCCCTAAACAACGGTAGTGTTGATCGCTCACGGTGCCCTAAATGCTTCCTCGGCGTTCGTTCCCTGAGTGACTGGCTTTATTCCCCCATTTTTACTTACCAAAAAGCCGAGTGGCAGAAATAGCGAGAAGCTCGCCCATCCAGGAAGCAACGGCTTTGGGATTCCAACCAGAGAAGCCGAGCAGCAGAGCCGGCTCCCTGAGGGGGAGCACCGACCTGCGTGGCGAACCCCAGAGCAGACTGTTTCTTCTCAACCCATAGTGACCAGGCGTGTATTTATGTGCCGACCACACCGGCTAGTGGATTAATTTGCTAGGGCAGTCACATATTTTTAAGTGACTTGTGCGAAGCCTGCTTTAACAACGCCAGCCTTCTTTCTAAAGCCTATAAAACATTGTTGTTCTAAAAAAATATTCAAGTAACGTAAAACCTGGAGAAGAAAGAAAGAAGCCATCAGCACCGTGGGCGAACTGTTGTTTGGCTGGACCGTGACGCATGGCCCAACGCTGCAGCTTAGGGAGCAGCTTCAGTGAAGTTTAGTTTCTTAAGTGCCTCCTCTTGTTCTGCCAGATATATGATTAGCATTACTTCAGGTCTCGGTGTTTGTTTATAAACATTCATCTTGCAATGGAAATTTAAATAGAGATCAAGTCTGAAGCATTGTAAATCTCACGGCCGAAAATTGCCTGGTAAAACTTGGCCATTTATCCAATTCGTTAAATAACACTCTTAGAGCTGTGCAAAGATTTATTGACTTTTCCTATTCAAGATATTCATGAAAACACCCTTCAAAAACGCCTGTTTGTAAACATTGCCATCACAAGATCTATGCCGTGAGGTGGTGGCAGGCTGTGGGCGGGACGTTAAGTTGTAAACCCTACATCACCCCTAACAGCCAAACCCACCGTTAACTTTTGTCTTCATAAGCCATTTTCTTCCACTAGGTTTTCCAGGCGAGTTCTGAGGAGAAAATTGCTGAGAAGTCACGGCATCAACTCCCTTGTCCTTGAAGAGTTGCTTTGATAAGTCTGCAGCTACCGGGCAATCAGCTGCAGAGGACATGACAAAATTTCACTAATCCCCCATTGCTGGTCTTAGGAAACTAAAGTTTGCTCATCCCATAATTTTGAAGACATCACTCAAAGACTCTTTGAAGGAAAGTTGTATTATAAATAATATAAAGGTGACAGAAAGGCATTATTTTTCCTTCAGCTGGTCATATAATTCACAAATAAATCAAAATCAGAAAATTAATATATCTGAGCGTGAGTAATAATAACATAAGTATAGCAATGGGAGTTAAAAGGAGCATTGTAATTATAATTACTATATCGAAGCAAAAGACAAACAGTGAGCCTTGAAGATGAGGTAAAAGTGTGGGTGTGGGGTTTTTTATGTTAATTTTTAAAATAAAACAGCCTTTCTTTAAGAGTAAGCTGGGTGCGTGGACCGAACTGTGACAGCCTGAAGTGGAGCACGTTGCACGAAGGTCTTCGCAGAAGCCCCAGGGGCATTTTATAGAAAATCCCAAAGCCATGGACTCTGTTCACGACTGACAACCGGGACAACGCAGTCAAATCTGTGCTTGAGAACATGTATTCTAAACTGAAACGAAACCCAGCTAGCTGCTAACAGATTTCCCAAAAATCTACTTCCCAAATTGGGACCAAAAAAATTAAGCAAACAATTATAACCCTCAAAATTATAGAAAATAAGGCAAACAATATAACAAAAACATCATTTAATGGGGAAAACAAAGACACAGAACGTGAACATGCAATTAATTTCTTCAGAAAACAGTAAAATGTCTACGTGAGGACAGTATATTAGATATTTCTACGGGAAAGTATGAGGCTGTGCACGTCGGTCTGGTGGCCAGGACAATGAGCACACAGAGAGGAGTATATATGAGTCAGTATTTCAAGTACAGAGCCACCTGCTTACAGAAGGCAGTAAAAACATGAAAATGAATGAGGTTAGGATTAACCTGTGGCACAGAATTAGAACCCCAAGGTCAAGATGTGATCTCACCCTTGTGAATATTTATATAAAGAATAAATACATTGGGTTGGCCAAAGCATTCGTTTTCCGTAGGACAGCTCCAGGAGCACTTAGTTGCCTTAAACTTCATCTGAAACAGTTTTGTTAGATTGTACTGTGACAGCTGTCATATTAGCGTGCATTTAAAAAGCCTTGTCAAAACAGGGAATTTCTGTGTAGCCATTTTAATTTTGAAGATGGAAGAAAATATGCAACATTTTGACATGCCATGCTTTATTATTTCAAGAAAGGTAAAAACGCACTGAAATGCAAAGAAAAATAAGAGAGAAAGATTTGTGCAGTGTATGGAGAAGGTGCTGTGACTGATAAAACGTGTCAAAAGTGGTTTGTGAAGTTTCGTGCTGGAGATTTCTCACTGGATGAGGCTCCAGGGTCAGATAGACCAGTTGAAGTTGATGGCGGTCAAAAGGAGACATTAATTGAGAATAATCAACATTTCACCACGCGGGAATCAGCTGACATACTCCAAATATCCAAATCAATAAAGGTATCGATGGAAATGAAAAATGTGCCTTTTATTTCACGGAAAAAAGCAAACAGACTTTTTGGCCAACTCAACAGATTTAGACAGAGTTGTGTGTACACGATTTGTTTCCTGCTCCGTCTGCCGAGAGGGACCGGCAGTAATGACCTCCCAACAGCAAAGAGCCAGTGGTCATTTCCCCCAGGGCCAAATGGAGAGAGGACGAGATGAGCCTGAAGGGTTTCGTTGTGCCAGATCGTAAGGAGATGCTCCCAGAATGATGACATTTGTCAAAAGGACATCAGAGCAAGCTTGAAGGGTTTCCCATTGGCCGAGTCTGGGAAATGCTGAGCTTCAAAATAAGTAATGATAGTAATGAGTTGTGACACGTTGAGTTAAATTGGAATCTATGAGTCCACACTGATATAAATCAATACATAGGGAAGACAGGCAAACTCTGTCTTACAGTAGAAGACAAACTAATAAACATAAATGGGATGATAGGGGTAGAAAACCACCATTCGGCTACCATCATGGTTCTAATGGATTCGGGGAAAAAGCAGCAGCCAGTGCTAAAAATCAGTGGATGAAAGTTTGGTATGGAATATGATATGTATGTGATGTCAGTTATTTTCTGCTGTTTTACTCAATTATTAATTAATAAGTAAACTTTCATCGTCAATTAAATCTCTAGTGCAGAAAGCCATGACAAAGTAAAAAACTCATCATCCCCAGTAACAGAACAAGTCAAGTTCATGCTGTCCTGATAGAAGGAGAAAAAGCGTCACTTCTGTGGCCCTTCCGCCCCAAGGTCATAAACCATGAGCAAACATCACCCAGACCCAAACTGAGGACCCTTCTACATGGAAAATAGCCTGTAGTTATCAAAATATCGAAGTAATGAAAACCAAAACATGGAAAGACTGAGGAATCAATTCAGACCAAAAGACACCAAAGAGACATAACAACTAAATAAATTATATGCTCGTGGGTGGGATTGTGCATCTATTAAAAAACTATTCAAACAATTAGTGAAATGTAGATGATGGGTCCTGTGGATTATACGAGTATAACAGTAATAATTTTTAAATTTTGATTTTGTACTGTAGTACAAAAGGAGACTTATTTTACTTAGGAAATAAAGTATGCATTAAGGGGTTAAATGCAAACATATTTGCAACTTACTTTGAAATGTGTGTGTGTGTGTGTGTGTGTGTGTGTAAAGAGGCAGAAAGAGAGAATTTGCAAACATACATTAAAATAAAAGGAATAATACAAGCCAAAGACCTTTACCCAGGTGCAACAAATAGCACTATTTTGCCATATATGTTCACTACTTCATTGATCCATTCTGTATTGCTGAATTCTGTTACAGAAATCCCAACATTTTATCATTTAATATATGGATATACACATACATAGCTTCTTGAGATCAGGATGCAGAAACGTTCCATCGCCCCACAGATCTTCCTCATGTCACCTGTTTGCTGACGGAGATGCCCGCTCGGACTGTGTCATCAGCAGCTACACAGAAGCTAACATCAGGAAGAGTGATCCCTCCTACGTCACTGTTCTTTTCCAAAGTGGTTTTTGGCTATTCCAGGGCTTTCGTATTCCATTTGGACTTGAAACGAGCTTGTCTTTGTCTATTAAAAAACTTGTTGAAATTTCTGAGGGAATTTTGTTAAACCTATAGATCTGTTTAGGGGGAATCAACCTCTTACCTGTGTGTACCTTCCAGTATATGAACACAGCTCTCCTTCTGTCTAGGTCTGTCATTTATTCTTCATTTTAGCATATAGATCCTGGGCATATTTTCTTAAATTTACACCTAAGTACTGTGTTTTTCAGATTTCTGTTTGCTCCTGTTCGTTGTCAATATATAAAAATGCAATTGATTTTTGTGTGTTGATTATTCATCTCATGACCTTACTGAACTCACTAATTAATTCTAGGAGTTTGTTTTGTTAATTACTTGACCTGTTCCACGTAGACAATCAGGTCATCATCTCTATTTAGAGACAGGTTTGTTTGTTTCTTTTCCCACATTATCTGGCTTTTATTTTTCTTGTCTTAATGCAGTGACTAGTATTTTCAGTGACACGCTAAACAGGGGCAGAGAGAACAAAATAACTGCCTTGTTTCTGATCTTTGAGAGGAAATGTTTACTCTTTCACCATTAAATATGATGTCAACTATAAGATTTTTAAATTAAATTTTGTACGAGATTGAGTGTTTCTCTTTATTCCTAATCATTAAAGTAATTAAACAAGGCAGCTTTGGACTGAGGTGATTTAATGCCTTGATAAGCAAACCCGAACCTACACCAGAGTTAATTCCTATAAATGCCTCAAGGTTGAGAAATTGAAACCTGAGAACAACCAATCACAAACAGACAAGGCTTTCCCCAAAAAAAGGTCATTTCTTAAGCTACTGCCACTCAAATAGTTTTCTGCTTTTCTTCCACATCTGATCCATAAAAACCTTCCCCCAAGATCCTGTGGGCGGGGTGTTCCTCACCACTTTCCATTTAGTGCTGCCCAATCCAAACTGATTTTTGCCAAAATAAACTCTTAAATATTATCACATGCCTCAGTTTATGTTTTAACATAGTATATGGAAACTTAACACAAATAGATGACTTTTGTTACATGCCTTTTTCTGCTTCAATTTATATAATACTACTTTTCTTCTTCAGCCTACTGATATGGTATTCTGCAGTGACTGAAGTTCTAACATTGAAACAACCTGCATACTTAAAATAAACCTGCTGAGCTGTGTGCCAGTCCTCTTTATAGTCATTGGGTTTAGGTCGCTAGAACTGTGTAGATTCTTGCATCTCGATCCACAATACGGATCTGAGAGATACTGACCTATAGATTTTTGCATGTGCCTTTTTCACATCAGGTTTTGATATCAGAGTTGTGCTGGCCTCTTGGAATGCGACCAGTCTTGTATTCTCAGGAAGGTATTGTGTAAAATAGGTGTTACGTCTTCTTTGAATGTTTGCGAAATTCTCCAGTGAGTTCCAGGGGGCCTGAAAATCGTTTTTTTATCATTTTTAAAATTATAAATTCAGTTTCCCATTCCTTACAAGGCTATGCGAATTATGTTTTGTATTTAGTGAGTTCTGGGAGTTTCTGCTTTTGGAGGGACGGGCCCCTTTGCTGTGAAATTGGCCCGTGTGGAGTAGTTTTCTCACGATCATCTCGATGTCTGCAGAGGCTGGAGGGCCAGCCCTCGTGCTATTCCTCACGTTAGGAATCGGCGCGACTGTTAAAGCCGGTCTTGCTTGAGATTTGATCACTCGACTAAGAATCAACATTTTGCCTCCTTGAATTGTTTCTCTTGCTTTTCTCTTTCAGTTCATGGCTTTTTGTTCTTCTCTGTGTTACCTCCTTCTTTCTGCTCCCTTTGGGTGTATTTGGCTCTTCTTTTTCCAGCGTCTTAAGTGGGAGCCTGGGCTACTGATCGAAGAAGACTTTTTCCTTTTCCCGTGTACACGTTCTCAGCCCTGACACCCACCTCCGTGCGGTCTTAGCTGGCTGCTTTCTACAGATGTCGGTTGAGCATGGGAGGGAGGGTCCAGAGAAGCTCTGCTTGGGGACTGTGGCAGTTTGCTGGCTTCAGAGGCCCGAGCAAAGTAGTCAAGATAGCACCCCTTCACCAGCTGTCGGTCACCTCAGCCACCAAGGGAGTGGGGCGGGGGAGGGCGAGCAGGCAGGAGGGCTGGGAGTCACCCGGCTCAAGCAGAAGGAGCCTGTTTGTGGAAAAGAAAAGAAAAGAAAATAAACAAAAACGGGCTGCAGAGGTTAAGTAAGTACATGCAACTCCCTAAAGAGAAGGTAAGGCTTTTTTTTTTTTTTTTTTTTTTGCGTCTGCCCAGGAATTTAATTAAACAGCCTCGCTACCTATTTAATCTGATTACAGTGTTTCAGACATGAAGTTGAGCCATCGGGCATTTAAGCCACGTTCAGTTGCTTGCTATTAAAGGGCTCTGCTTTCGGGTACCGCTGACAAGAAGCAGCAGGATCGACCTACTTTCCCAGCCTCTTCTTCAGTGGGTGTCAGCTCGCACCCCCACCAGACTTTGATGAGCTGAAGTCCTCGTGGCAGTGAGTCTGCGGACACCCTTTACTGACGCCGGGAGCACATCGGCACGTGGGACGATGGTTAATGCTCACGGGTAATAAACTGCTCGTCTGTACCTCTTCCTCACAAGCGAGCCAGAGTAGTTTGGAACCCATGTCACACAGCCTGTCGGGAGCTCAGAGGTCATCTTCATCTTTACCCTTGTATTAGGGCGAGGGGGAGCTAACATGGATGAGCCACAATTCATCGCCACCGACTTCCTCAGAGACAACCAGGAAAAGAGGGAGCATTACTCGAACGACAGAAGGCTCACAAGCCGGTGTCTCCAGCCGCCCCTGGAGCTCAGATGAGACAGACGGAAGGCGGGGGTGTCATGCCCGCGCCCCCCAGATGCTTCCTGCCACACGTTGCACTTCAAAGGACGTTTCACTCAGAGGCTGGAAGTCCCATTTTATTTCGCTCGTTCTTTTCTGAAAAGAAAATGCTTTCCCATAAGCCCAGGACTATGAATAGTCACTTCCCGAGGCCGGGCGGGCAGCTGCCGGCCTCCCCCGCAGCACATGGATTTCCGCGCTCACGCAACTCAGCCCTCGGGCCTGCTCCACAGAGAAGCTCCTGCAGCAGCGGCAGGTCCCAGGGAAGAGCTGACTTCGACGCGGAGAAGAGAGTTCAAGCCAAGTCCACCGTAGACCCCGAGGGGCCTGCTTGCAGGAGGCGCCTGGGGACACTGCCTGTGGACTCGCTGCGGGGGGAGGGTGGGCCTATATATATATATGTGTATACACACACACACACACACACACACACACATGCACATGCACTAGGCATTCACTTACAATGAACCATCTAACATATTTAGACCAAAGCCACAAAACTAGAACGAGGAGCCTTTCCTGAGCACACAGGCATTAGAACTGAAAGGAACACCTGACCCGTCCACTGCCTTTCGCATTTCCAGGAGCTGTTTGCTTTTCTCTGAGGGGGCCGGCGGTAAAGATTGCTAGTAGTAAAGCCAGTCTAGGTGAAGTTAATCATTTATTTATGTTTTAATCTTTAATTATTTAAAAATACATAATCGTTACAGAAGCATCACAACATACACAAAAGCAAATAGAATAGGAAAGGAGAGCCTGCTCCAATAACCCAGAAACAGACAGATTTTATGGGTATATGTAATGGCAGCAACGTTACCACGAACCCCTAAACACATGGGTGTGTACATGGGTGTGTAAGTTGTAACTGTGTAACACCAGGGGGTCTCTGACCCTGCACACACAACGGAAACACGCTTCTGTTCTGAGATACACAGATATTCATAACATTTGTGAGTGGTTGCCGAGTATCTTTATTTAAACTCTTACGGAGAATATGTATTTTTATTTCTAGAATTATGAAGCAATGTGAAAAACAATCTAGAAATATATTGAACTATTTTATTAGAATAAATTGCTGGAAATTCTATTTTAGGGTCCAATGCTTAGAATTCCTCAGAATTATCCCTTAGAACAATTCCTTAGAATTGTTGATAGGTCTGGTAAACTCTATATTCCTAAAACTCATATGTAAATTTTTTTATTTATTTTAGCCAAACTAGTGATCTAGGGTATCAAATTTTACTTTTAATTGATAATATATTAATATGATTATATTGATAGTATTGATACAGTAATATCAAAAGGTATAATTGAATAATATTTACATAAATTATATATTAATATATTTTATATAGTATTTATGTGCCAAACACCATTCTCTTCTATGAACTGGTTGCCATGTTCTTTGTCGATGTTCTTCTAGGACCTCTTGTTTCCCAGATTCGTGGGACACCACGCACTCAGGAGGGCAGCTCTCTGTCCGCCATGTGTTTGCTTTCTGTTTGTGTCTGCCGCTTCTGAATCTTTTGAAGGTGGTTCAGTTGCTGTCTTCTGCCATTTTCTTAGAAAGGTCAGAGTATCTGCTTCGTACAATTGTCGACTGTGTGTGCAGTTCGGCGTTTGGTAACAGGCTTACGCCGGCTCAGGGCGTCAAGTCACCCCTTTCCAGTTACAACCACCGCCCTGAGCCTGTGGACCCCACCCCCACCTGAGCTAGCAGCAGCGAGGCGCGTGGCCAGTGGGCAGAGGTGGGCTTTCGTCTCCGACTGTCCCTGTGCTGCTTTAGAGCCTTTCTTTGTTGTCCCCTCTGTTTGAGACGCATCAGTTAGAGTGGGTGGCTTCCCCCACACACGCTTCATCCTCTCGAAGTGGAATGTGGCTCCATCCGTTTGCCCGACTGTCCTGGAAGCAATGCAGTGCATTTGATGATGGTGCTTTACTCGAGTCTAATGCCAGTTGAAATGTGTTCTTCTTTGGAAAACATTTCTTCAAAGTGTCTGTCTTGATGATTCATCCAGTTAAACTAGGGAATCATTTTGTCAGGTTTTATTGAAAGCATTCTGGGGACGCTGGTCACATGCTTTGATTACAGACCAGAATGGATTGCTCCTCGTGTTCAACTAAATGACAGCAATGAGAATAGTGCCTGCCCTGACTGGTGTGGCTCTGCTGGTTGGTGTCAATCCGCAGAGCAAGGGGTCCCTAGTTTGATCCTGTCGGGGCGCGCGCCTGGGTTGTGGGTTTGGTCCCCAGTTCGGGCGTGTGCGGGAGGCAACCCATCAGTGTTTCCCTCCCTCTCTTTCTCCCTCCCTTCCCCCCAAAATAAGTAAATAAAATCTTTTTATTAAAAAAAGAAGAATACCTGAAGGATGTTGGGATAATTAAATAATGTTTATAGAAATTTTAATAAAAGCCTCAATAAATGGTGGATGGATTCAAGGACAAATTTAGAGCACTGTGCTTTAAATTAATAAATTTGAGTCCTCTGATACAAGACAATGATCTCTCTCAATACGATGGCCTTAATTTATGAATCTGATTGCATATTGTTGGGACTGTGCCCTTTAAAATATAATTGTAATTGCCTTTTATTTTTATTTCTCTGAAGCATGAAATATTTCCTTTTTTTTTTCAGGCATATGAAAACCTCAAAGAGTTGGTGACCAACAGCCTTACAAGGAAGATGATGAAAGTCCTTCGGGCAGAAGAAAATGATAATAGACAGGAAACGGATAACGCAGAGTAACATAGAGCGCTGGGGACTGTATCTCCACCGTCAAACTTGTAACATGTTTCATTGTTTATATTGGTTTTAAAGCCGGCTGACTGCTTAAGGCAAAAGTAGCAACACAGTGTTCTTGGGCTTATTGTTGGGGAATTAAAAAAAGATACAAATCTGGAGAGGAAGAAGTGGAAATCCAGCTTCCTAAAATTGTTATTCTGTTACTGAACAGGAATAGCGCTTGGGGTCCTGCTGCCCCCCTCCCCACCCCTCCCCAGGGGTTCGGTGAGTTAGGAAAGGGGTCTTTATTCAAAAGCTCCTCGATTTGGGGATGGCAGCTTTCCTCGTGCACTGCTCACTTAAGCCTGTCGATTAAGGCTACTCTTTAACACCTGAGTTCCCCTAGCATTCCCCTTGTTTTTAATATCTTGTTTCTACAGGGTTAGTTTACAAACTAAAGCAACATAAGATACAACAGCTACACGATGTTGGGAGAAGGGCAGGCTTCTGCCTCAGAGCCCGTCCCCGCTGGAACCCCAAAGAACAACCCTGCCACCCTCTGCCAGGCCCACCCGGCCCCAGGCTGTGCCCAGAGTTGAATTGACTCCTTTATCACCCTTCAATGACTCTCTGTCTGTGTACCATTATTTCTATGAACTCTATTTTGTCTAATTTTAATGTAGATATTTGTGCTTTCATGGGGCTATTGGTATACACATGATGTATATATCTATGTCCTTTGACCTAATTTTTTCCTGTGTGTAAAGTGCATTTTTGTAGGCAGTATTCAGTTACTTCTAAAATTCAATCTCATTTTTAATTCCATCCGATAATCTTTGTATTTTAATCAGGGTGCTTAGACCATTCACCTGTAATGTCAATACTCTCGCTGGTTTTAAATCTATCATCTTACTAGTTGTTTTCCTTCTCCCGTCCCCTCTTGGATCGAGCCCTTTTTACGCGTGTCTCCCTCGTAAAACTAGTGACCATAACTGCTCTGGCACTTTAGTGTGTTAGTGCTGGCCGTAGTGCTGGGAGTGTGTCCTGTGAACTCACCACCCTTCACTCGAAGTCATTCCACTGTTTCATGAATAACAGTGACAGATCTGATCGGATCCCCGGGGAGGAGGCATAGAAATATTTTTCCTATTACACTTTTGCACTAGCTATTTAATAAAAGTACCATATTTTATTAAAATGGGCCAAAATATAGACTGTCTCAATACTTCTGGTTTTCTTTTCATTGTTTCTGGAGATGATTAGACACACTGTTATTTCCTCGACTGCTGACATGAATATTTCTCCCTTCACATTTCTTACGAGATGCAACTTAATTGAACCATGCCCTATTCCTGCATCTTGTTTTCGTCCGTGAAACGTCCAGACCTCAGAATGTTCCAGAGAGTTTGTGTTTCGTGTGTTTTGTTTGGAGGGAACATTTGGTTTTGTCAGAGGTGCTCGTTTTTTGTCGGGTAACGTTAAATTATCTCCATCTTTTCAAAGTCGGCTCCGATCCCTTAAAAATGAGGATTGCTGCAGACAGGCGTGTGTGTTCTCTGATGCACAGCTGAGGTCGGCATCTCAGCAGTTTAGTCAACGTATAATCAGTTAATAGACCTTATGTGATTCAAGAAACAATTTTAGTCTAGTCAGGAGGACGTGGTTAAATTACATGCCTTTCTGTCAGATGCATCTGAAATCGCATCTCAGGTAAGTTGTAAGGGCGCTTTATGTTGCTTCAGTAATAAAATTTTCTTTTAAACTCAGATTTCTCAGTTCTTCCACTGTTAAAAAAAAAATCCCTGGAAACACACCTGAAATAGTTAAGTGCACGATCCACAACTGGAAGAACGTATTTCTGCCAGAATGCCCAAGGTTAGCATCATATAAGCCTTACCTGCATTTCCAAGAGAAAATGGCACCATTCGATAATTCAGAATTATCTAACACCCCTTGATTTTTAAAGTACAAACCTATCAGACTCTTTGCTCTACCTTGTACTCTGTTAGACTGCAATAAAAATATTTTCATTTACGATACCACCTTCTCACTTTTAAAAATGATCACTAAAGTCATTCGAATTCCAAGAGTAAATTAAACTAAGGAAGAAAAAGCAGGTCCTTCCCCTCAACCAAACAAATTATACCAGCAAATATAAAATTATATTTAACACATTAGATGCTACTTTTGCATATTGATGTAACCAACTTCTCCAAACACAAGGTCTCCTTTTTTATAACTTCAGAAAAGAAGAATTATTATTTATATCCATAAGAGCAGGAGAGGAAGGCTCGGCATTTGGTATATTTACAAATGCATAATAAGTGTCACTTTCAGGAGACGGGCCATGTCTATGAACTTCAGCTGTTCTCGGCACCATACTCTGCCTCATTGCGCGCCTCCTCTGACGGCACCTGTGGATCAGACCACGGGGCTGGCTCGAGTTTTCGTCTTTCAGTCTCCCCTTCGAACTGAAGAGAGGAATTAATGACCCTCGGTTTGCCATTTTTTATGTTCAGCTTCTGAAAGCTTGTGAATACATTTACTATCTCAATTACATTAGAGCGTGCCAGCTTAAAAAAACCAACCATGTACTTCTGGAAATCCGGTCCAGCTTTTCCCTGCAGCTTCAAGAATGGGATGTTCTTCCCCATCCCCCCACCCCTCCCCCAAACCCACACCCACACCGGGCAGCACTCAATTGCCCCGCCAACAGCCAACATCGACACTTGGAATCCCTGTGAGACTCACTCTCTGTGTGTTCATCTACAAGATGTCAATACTTTTAAACAATAAATTAGGTAAGTCTAACTCAGAGTCATTTCACTGAAGGCCCCTCCCTTTTTGTACAGACACACAGGAGCCCCCCCACCCCACAAACGGAAGAAGAATTTCTGAGCTTCAGGCCATACGGTCATCACCAACACCTGTGGCGGACAGGTGGCCCCCCCCCCCTCAACCCCAAACTGTGTTTGGATGTGAAGACTAACCACTCCGCACTCACACTGTGAGGTTTTGTGTGTTCTTTTTCATTCTAAAAATCAGCACGACCGTTTCTTACAGAACTGAACGCACGTTCACCACCTGGCCCAGCGATTGCGTTCTTGGACATTTACTCCACTCAAATGAAAACTGGTGTTCCTTTTTTTAATTTTTTTTTATTTTTGAGGTTTTTGGGGGTTTTTTTGTTTGTTTTTCAAAACAAAAAACAACGAAAAAAGAACATCAGTGTCCCTCAAAGTCTTGTACACAAATGTCCACAGCACCTCGAGTAACAGCCAGCAAACATCAGGAAGCCAGCCCACGCGCTTCAGTGGGGGACTGGCTCAGCAAACCGCGGTACGTCCCTGCCGTGAAGCACCACTCAGAAACAGAAAGGGACGAGCCAGAGGTCCATTCGTGCAGCAAGCCGGTGGGTTGCAAAGGGACTGTTCTCGGAGAAACGTGTCACCTCTAAGGTGACACGCAGCATGGTGCTCACACAACACCCTTGGGTGACAGTGAAGGACAGTGTTCCGAGGACACTGAAGACAGTTTTGTTGTAAAAGGGCATGAGTAAAGGAGCAGAAAGTGTGTTTTCTTTTTGAAAATACTTAAATTTACTTTGAGAAGAAACACTCATATACTTGAACAAGTCCTGAGATTGACCAGACTTAGGTGTAGAGCTATGTGATGTCATTGCCAAGTTCAGAAGTAAGAAAAGAAGAAAAAATCCCACTTGTTCTCACCTGAAGGCCAGGAAGGGCAGCTTCGTGGCAGATGTCAGAGCACCGAGCATCACACAAGTCCAGGAGCAGAACTAGCCTGTCCCCTGTCTTCCACAGGCCCCCACCCCCACCACACGGGGAATGAAGTCACCGCGAAGGGAGAAGGGGAGAAGACAGCACTCGGAGCCCCTCAGGTGGGAAGCTGTCCTGCTCCCAGGAGAGGAGCATCCGACGTGCATCCTCCGGGTTTCGGGTTATACACATGAACACAGCCCTTCCCCAGCACACTCCACCACGCCATTGCAGAGCAACAGGACAAGGGGCCGCGCTGGGGGACGTCTGCCAGCCAAGACTCGCTGATGCTCTTCGCCACGGGGGAGTGGGAAGCAGGCTTCACTCTCTGAGCCGTGGGGCCGTCTGTCCCCGATGTAGAAGGGAGGCTTGGAGCTGGCAGGGCTGCGTGTGCGGTTGTGTTTCTGGTGGGATGTGTGTGCATGTCTAGCCACTGTTTGTGGTAAGAGGTGCCACTGCTTGCGTCCCACTTTCTGTTACACAGTGAGAACCGCGAGTCCTCGTGCTGACTCAGCGAGACTGCAGGGTGGAGAGGGTCCTCCGCCCCGGGACCATAGACCCACACTCAGGGCCGCAGGGCAGCAGAACCTAGAGCAGACACACCCCACACCCCGTGCGAAGGCCTGAGGACGTAAATAAATGTTACATAAACTATAAGGGAGAATTCAAAATGCTCCACAACTAGCAAGGGACAGGTGCTGACACCTGGAATGGGCGTCATGCCCCACAGGGCACAGCCCTGTTCACAGCAGGCCCTGAGCCCCTCTGGCCTTCCTGAGTGATTAAGACAGAACAAATGTAGATCGTCCCCTTTCTAGGAGGCTGGCCGGGACTCAATGTGCGGAACACAGTGTTTAAGGAGAGAGAGAAAACACCGTTAGCACAAATTGCTATGAGCACCAGAAGAGCCGAACGAGGCAGAGCAGAGTCCCAGGGCGGCCAGCCCTGAACACGGACTTGCAGCCCCAATTGAACTCCAGTCAATGACATCTCAGCCCCTTGTGCCCCAACTGCCAGGGTGCTGGAAGCCTCACCAATCTCTCCCTTCCTGCTGTTGTCCCCTCTTCTTTTTCCTGCACTGGCAGCTTCTCTTCCCTCGGTTCCAGGCTCAAGGCTTGGTTGACAAACCATGACGCACCTGGGCCTTTCTGGGTTTAAGTGAATGACCTCCACTCTGTGTGGCACTGCTGTGGCTCCCAGCTTGCTATGCTTGCCCAGAAAGGGGCACTTTGTCTCATAACGCAGTGATGTGGGCCTGTCTTAGTTCATTGACTGGAAAGCAGGCACTAGCCGGCAAGAACCTGGCAAGAACCTGCTGGTGTTCCCGTGAGTGTCTTGAATGCACTTGATCCTATGTTAGTGGATT
This sequence comes from Macrotus californicus, assembly GCA_007922815.1. Taxonomy (NCBI): domain Eukaryota; kingdom Metazoa; phylum Chordata; class Mammalia; order Chiroptera; family Phyllostomidae; genus Macrotus; species Macrotus californicus. Next base: position 79,856 of record VMDR010001636.1, read on the forward strand.
CAGCAATAGCATATTTGTTCTTTATGAAACCACTTAGGATAGGACATGCAAAATTGAATTTGGAAAAGTTGAAAATATGGGTCCCAAATTCACCTCTCTCGTGTGTTATGCTAAAGTGCTGGTCCTTGGGGTACCCGGCCCCCTTTTTTCTCATCAGCGCCCCCCGCAAATCTGCATGTTACACATTCATTTAAACAAGCTGTTGCTAAGTGACGGAGCTGGCTTTTCCGTTAAATTCTTCCCCGCTGCTGAAATTAGTCACTTTTTTGAAAATAGCAGTATTTATAAACGTAATCTCTTATCCTGTAATTGTTGTCTCAAATTCAGTAAATATTAACTGTAATTAATTGATATCAATTGTAATTCAAATGTCTTAGATCATTTAACAGAGCATTTTGTTTCTTTTGTGTCCACCTGTAACAATAAATAATACAGGATTTCAATGTCGTAATGAATGTAAAACAGGTTTCCACATTTCTGAGGACAAACTGCGCTCTGTTATTAATTAGAAGCCTTGTTAACAATAGAGCTGTGCACTTTACCCGATATTTGAAAACATTGTGCACATTAACTTTAAATTGTTTTATCCTTTCACAGAAACACCACTAAGATGGGACTTTGCTTCGCTTGTTCGAGAAGACACAGACCCAACCCCTCTCACAGGTGCGTTGACGGCTGATAAATTCTCTGCAGGGCGGTCCATGTGCAGTCTGCCCGTCTTGCACAACATTGTGATGGTTTTGAAAAAAATTGAAATGTTTCATAGAACCCATATTGAGATTTCATGTCATTTGGAAGAACTAGACAATGGCATTAATTCACCGGCATTCAAGAAGCACAGTCCCATCCCACAGGCTCAGCAGCGTCTGGGTTTCCTGGCCCAGGAGTGACAAGGCAGAAGGAGCCTTCCTGCTTTCACCAGTGACCTCCCGCACAACGATGCTCTGGTGAGTGACTCCAGGAGTTGGAATCCTCACTGGCTGGTGAGTAAAGGGGGATGGGACCCCCGGCTCTGCCAGGGCGCAGCCTCAGCTCTGCAGCTGCCAGCACACAGACACACCCCAGGCACCTGCCCACTGTGCATGGGCAGATGGCAGGGACTGAGGACAAAATGACACCACCGACCATTTGTTTTCTTTTAAGGGAATCTGGATTTCCACCACAACTTTTCTGTGGGTTGAGGTAGAAATATAAGAACAGTGAAGATGAAACCCCCACTGATTATTATTTTTGTTGATGGAGATAATAATGATCATAATCATGAAGAAAATAGTGATATGGGGACAAATATGTGAAATGGGGAGAGTTCTGGAAGTTTCCAAGACCCCATGTGAAGGATGGGTGAGATGTTGCAGGAAATGCCCACTGGACAGTGGAAACGCTGTTCCCAGCCGTAATTGCACAGAAACACTGAGACTTGACCATGTTTGTGTCGCAAACGCAAGTTGTTCAGGAGGGACTGGAAGCTGGGTTTCTGGGGCAGAGTGGGCGAGGGCCAAGTGTTGTGACTTAGCCCAAGAAATAATGGGCCATCAGAGTGGAGGCCAGACGTCAGATAGCCTTGAACATGCTGGAAAGATGGGACAGCTTAGGCATCTTGTGGGAGGTCGGAAGTGACCTTCTGCACCCCTGGAATAAACCAATGGTGTCCAGAGCACTAATTATCATATTTCTAAAACATTTCCATATGTCCCTTCCAGAGCTCATGTGTGAATCTTGTGACAGTTATCCTGGCTAGAAATGAAAGGGAAAACAACTTGCTTTGTAAACTATACAATCAACAAGAAATCAGACGCACTGAAAATTATTCTACAGAGGTTTCCATGAAGTCTAGTTGGAAAACACTCTCAGCTGCGACGAACCAGTCTCCAGCCATGCGCCCGACGCGGAGAAAGGAGAATGGGCCCCTCGTTAGCAGCACTTTTACATAACAGAAACGACCACATCTCTCTTCCTCGCCTGTTTTTGTTCGTGTTTGGGCCGAGCTCAGGCTATTCCACCCCCATCTGCTTATTTCCTTTGACGTCCTCTGCAGTGGGTGGCAGCCGCTTGGATCTCTCAGCCGCCGTTTGCACAAATAAGACCTGGCAGCTTTCATAAAATAATGTCGATGCGCTATCAAACCTCTCTCAGCGCCGCCCCACACAGCCGCAGCAACTTCAGAACAAAAACTGCCTCCCACCGTAGCTCATGCAGTCATAAGTGGGGTGCACTGTTCCCCTTAAAAGCAGCCCGCAACCCTGTAAACAGGGTGGCAAATCCTGTACTTCCTTTCTTTGTTCCCAGCCGTTGGGGAGCTTGGTTGCCCTGTTCGCTCACTCTTCGCCAGCTCCCGAGTGGGTTGAGTTTTGAGTTTGATATATGTTTATCCAGGCCCGCTTTTAAAACCAAGTGACAGATGGAAACAAGTAAGCATTTGGAACTATTACAAATGCATTTATTTTTCTGTTGATATGAAAAACATTCCAGAAGTACTTGATTCACATTTTAAGGTTGAAAAGGACTACTAATTATAATTTAAAACATTCAAAACAGCATGAAAACCAAGTCGGAAACAGCTCTCCTCTCTGTGGGGAGGTAAAAGGACGTGTGTGGCCTTCACAACAAAAGTAGACAAGGGACCCGAAGGAAAGAACATGTGAAGAGGTGGGGTCACCCTTCATTTCACACCCTTTGTGAGAAGCTCTGAACTTTGATGCGGACTCCATCCCGTGGGTCCATGTGTTGTTGATGTTTATGCTATGGCTGTGATGAACAACAAACAAATGCACACGAACTACAGAAATCCAGTGGAGAAAAAGGGACTGCACGGCCTCTCTCTAAGTGAGAGAGAGAGGGCCCCTGCCCCTGCCTGGACAGGCTTTTATTGACACTGTAGGTACACTACATCAAAGATGGCCCTCATTTACTATGCACAGGTTTGCTTTAGGCGGTTACCTTTTATAGATAACAAGAGAAAGAATGTTGCTAATCACTTCAAAGATAAAGGACAGTTGCAAATGTAAAGGGGAAAAGTGGCTGCACTGGTTATACCCCTACTTAGAGGTTTAGCACAGATCACAGAAAACCTCTGCTGCCTGGATTCCGGGTGAGGAAGTTTTAACAAGAGCAAGGCCTCAGAGCAGCCTAGGTACAGTGCAGGCCTGATTCCCCACGGGAGAACCAATCCATGGGTTTGCCTCCTGTGGGCCGACATGCACCTGTCTGCTTTCAGACAGGGCTGGGCTACACTTGGCCTTCCACGCGGATAGGTTCCCTGTGGAACTTAGCAGAGTAGGAAGTTCTTATCAGGATGAACACGGCAGAAACTCTGTCCTCAGGGTCAGGAAACCCCCGATGTGTTCTCAGAAGGAGAGGCAGGAGGGACCCTGTGACAAAGTCAGTGTTGTCATTACTGTCACGAGCAAAGGGAACAGAGAAGTCCCAAACCTACCGCAGATGCGATACAAGGACGAGAGACAAACGCGCACATGCAGGCCGTCTTTACAAAGTGGACGGACGTGTAAGAAGGCGCATGAAGGAGGAGCAGGGAGGGGTATGGATGCAGAAAGCCCTAAACCTGCCCGGAGCCCAGAATGTGCCGCAGAGTCAATAGTGAGCTCAAAACGTGCCCTGGAAAGTTGCTTCTTGACCAGTTTATGGACCACCATCTTCTCCTGATAGTTTATGGAATTATAGTTTACTGCAAAAATAAATTTAGAGAATCTTGGCTTAAAGAAGTTGAATATTTCTTTTCTGTAAGACATATCTGCATCCTCACTATATGAGGGGGGCCCCAAAATGGAATTTATTTATAAAAAATTGTGTATTTATTCTCACATGTTTAAATTTCAGTCACCTTCCAAATACTCTCCATTGGATGCAGTACACCTATCGAGACGTTTTTTCCACGGCTCAGGACAGGTTTTGAACTCGTCAATTTTGATGCCCTGAGTGATTCTGCTGGTTTTTGTTTCCCTCTCCCACTTCAGCAAAACATTTCCCTTTAAGGACTTTTTTCATCTGGAGAAAAAAACAAACAAAAAAGTCACTGAGGGTGAGATCAAGTGAACAGGGAAGGTGAGGCACCGGGGTGATGCCGTTTTGGGTCCAGAACAGCTGAACACTCAGTGCAGCGTGGGCAGGTGCACTCGTAAATCACTCATCATGAAAGGGGCAAACATGTTGACTCCTCAGAAAATTTCACTGAAGCCAAACACAGCCTCTCACAACAAGGCCAGCTGGTGCACTGATACAGATGGGTTCCTAGAACAGTCACCTGTTGGGGAAGCTTGTCCTACAGGGGGCCTGCCCTCCAGAAGATGACTCCAGTTTGGGGGGTACCCCCTCCTCGTAATATGACTCCTGATTTTCCCAACAAACTGGTAGCTGGCAAACTTTAACAACTCTATTTGACCACAGAGCCACTTTGTATAATGCCTATAGAACCTTCCAGAACATTTCATCTAGGGCATACAAATAGAAAATAATCTAGAAGTGTCACAGGTCCCAGTTAACAATTGGTTTAGACAGCAGTCATAGAAAGTGGAAGCAGCCCTGGCTGGTGTGGCTCAGTGGACTGAGCACCAGCCTGAGAACCAAAGGGTCACTGGTTCGATTCCCAGTCAGGGCACATGCCTGGGTTGCGGGCCAGGTCCCCAGGTGGTGGGGTGTGAGAGGCAACCTCACATTGATGTTTCCCTCCCTCTCTTTCTCCCTCCCTTCCCCTCTCTAGAAATAAATAAATAAAAATCTTTTTAAAAAAAGGAAAGAAAGTGGAAGCAAATAGGACTAGAATCTGTGGAAAGGCAGAGAAAAATCCCACGAGAACTCCAGGCAAAAGGCTGTCGTCCGCCCTCCACCCCCACACAAGATACACCTTTTATTTTACTCTCAGGCCTGACCAAAGTGAAAGAACTTTACTAAGGAAAAACCACACACCTTCATGAGAAGCTGAATTAAAGATAGAATGACTGTTATCTCAGGTCCCAGCAGAGTCAAACGGAATCTGGGAGCACCCCCCTTCCCCGTCCCAGGAACATCTGTGTGAGATGTTCCTTCTGTGTGAACCAGGCTGAAGCCCGAGGTCTTGACTCACGGCCAGCGCCGGCTCTTGGGCTGGTTGTTGTGAAGCCCCGGGGAGGACAGGCCAGTCGCTGAGCCCTGGGCAGCCGAGGTGGAGAGAAGTGCAGGAAGGCAGTGAACAAGAGCCCAAACAGCTCAGGCTAGAAGCGCGTCCGAGCAGCGAAACTCAATGAATGCCCGGAAAGGTTCATCGGTAGAAGTGTGAGAACAGCAAACTAGGAGAAAATTACGTGTATGAGCGTTCATGCCTCTGGCAACACATTGTCGGAGGTAACCATTGACACATTTGGGAGAAAAACAACCACCAAACACACACCTGGAGTCAGGACCAGCTGGGAGCTAAGCTTCTCTACCTGCAGACTCCCCTCTCTAACCCCTCCACCCCCACCCCCACCACAGGCACTCAATCACGGGCCCTGTGCAAAGAGGTAACGAGCAGACTAAGAAGCAAAGGTATGGAGCCTGAAATACATTTGTTGTATACAGCAGGACATAGTATAAAATGTCTCCTGTCAAATGCCCCCCCAAAAATCAAAGTAGCCTCTGTAAGACATGAATGTAACGACATCAATTTACAGTGCACGCAAATCAAAGTCACAGCAAGACAAAGGGTGACACAAAACATCGTGCAGGGCAGTTGGAGATCACGCGGTAAATTTGCCCACCAGTGAGAATGTCAGGGAAGGTAACACCAAACCAGAGGGTGTGCAGGGGAGACATCCGCACTGCTGTGAGTAGTTAGTGACAGTCCTGGACATCGTGAGAACCGGAAGACGAAGGTGGACGTGAGGACATTGAGTAATGTATGGAGGGGAAAGGCTCTGTCCACAGAGAACACCATCACAATGAGTTCTGCTACAATGGAACTCGACTTCCAAGTGCCCGACCCGGAAACTCGTCTAAGCAGACGAGTGAGGCAGACGTGTCTGGTTCAGCGTTTTCCCCTTTGAAGTTCTACGGTTAATCACTCAAACCCCAATCACCCTAGATGAACAAAAATGAAATTTTACTCTTGCAAGCCCCACCCGAAGCGCTGTCCGTCAGTCATCTGTAAACTTGAATTTATACTCAAAACGGACTTATCTTTGAATGACCTAGGGTTGCAGATGTCACAGACACCTGACGGAGGAGGCGCCCTCTCGCTCACTGTGCGGGACAGCCTGCAAATCAGGCCGTGGCTTGTGACCTTGGTTCTTGTTCCTCTGAGGAGAATAGCACAAGATTATTACAAGAAACAGTGACTTTATTGTAAATACACAGGGACAGAGCAAATGATCATCGCACTGCTGCTGTGTTACCGTCACCGGTGAGTGCGGACTGACGCGTCCTCAGAAAGTTTTCCAAGGTGGGGGATTCGTACGCAATGCCACGACTTTGAAGCTAGCGTTCGGCAGCCGTGGTTGATCTCTTCCTTTAGATCGGGTGGCGCTAGCTGAGTTCATTGATGTTACAGATAATTATTAGGTGATGTAGCTGTCTAGCGCTCTGGTAGGAAACATAATTTACCTTGGTTTTGAAGATAATGTTTGTACACTTTCCGTAATTAACAAAGTGGCATTTTATCTTAAATGTGCAAATCACAGATGTCTTCAGAAAACCAGGGTTACATTCATTAATTTAAATTAGAAGCACTGAAGCATCAGGACGTTCAGTTAAAAACTAATTGGAATCGGGAGTTTTGCACGCAAACAGGACATGAAATATTTCTTAGTAGAAGCCCGTAAAGATTCATTACAAAGATACAAATGAAGAAACGTTGAATCATTAACTGCCCTGAAGCAAGGAGATAAATCACACACGGCTCCCACCTCACATCTAGAACATAGGGCTAAAATCCGTACAATAATCTCACCTTTTGAGTGACGAAGGTAGGCATTTGCTAACTTTGAGTGACAGACAGGGCGGAGCAGAAGTAGTTTTACAGCTGCGAGCACACACCACCGTTTATTCTTGTGTTATCAGTGATGGATGGCCGTTTTCTTTTTCATGCGAACAGCCAGGAAACCACTCCTGCCCCGCCCCGCAGCGGCGCTAGAGAATTGCTCTCGAAATGCCCCTCAACATTTCGGAGCGGCAGCAACTCTCGGCAAAACCCTTACGACGTGGACTCTTCCCCGACACAAACCTGCAAGGGCTCGTTGGCTGCCTGTAGGCTTTCTAGACAAGTCTATCACCTAGAAGAACACAGACCGCCATAAATCCCATGATGCAATATCACCTTCAACTATCACTGTGAAAAAAATCATTACGTGATTATTAGAAATGCAGAAAATGATGATTGTATTACCAACTAATCAACAACAATCCTTTGAGTATCTTCTCTTTCCTTTGCGTACGAGCTAATATTAATTCCAATCCTGGAGTTGGAAATAATATTAGATAATACAGCACATTTTATCTTCACTGTATATATTACTGTTTAATATTTTTTCATTGTATTTTATTGATTATGCTATTGCAGTTGTCCTGATTTTTCTCCCTTTGCCCCCCTCCACCCAGCACCCCCCACTCCCTCAGACAATCCCCCCACCATTGCTCACGTCCATGGGTCATGCATCTAAGTTCTTTGGCTTCTCCGTGTCCTACGCTGTGCTTTACATCCCCAGGGCTATTTGTGCTTCTTGATCCCCTCACCTCCCACCCGCTCTCCCCCTCCCCCGCCCCACACCTGGCAGCCTTCCATAACTTCTTTTCTCTTGCTTTGAAGAGTCTCTCTTTATCTTTAACTGTTGGCATTTTAATTATGATGTATCTTGGAGGGAGCCTCTTTGCATCCATCATAATTGGGCCTCTCTCCACTTCCTGGACTTGGATGTCTATTTCCTTCACCAAATTAGGGAAGTTTTCTTTCACCATTTTTTTCAGATAGATTTCCAATTTCTTGCTCTTTCTCTTCTCCTTTTGGCAACCCTATGAGGCAAATATTGGGCTTCTTGAAGTCCCAGAGGCTGTTTGTACTATCCTCATTTTTTGGATTCTTTTGTCTTCTTCTTGTGCTGCATGGCTGTTTTTTGCTTCCTTATGTTCCAAGTCAGTGATATGATTCTCAGTTTCATCCACTCTTCTGTTGTTTCCCTGTAACTTGTTCTTTATTCCAATTAGTGAATCCTTTGTTTCTGATTGGATCTTTTTTGCAGCTGAGGTCCTCACTGAGTTCCTTACTCATCCTTATAACCAGTGCTTTGAGCTCTGCATCTACTAGGTTGCTTATCTCCATTTCATTTAGCTCTTTTTCTGGAATTTTGATCTGTTCTTCCATTTGGTCTGTTTCTCTGTGTCATGTTTTGGAGGCCTCCCTGTGTTTGTTTCTATGTATCAGGTAGAGTTGCTTTGACTCCCTGCCTTGGTAGTGTGGCCTAATGTAGTTGGTGTCCTGTAGGGTCCAGTGGCACAGCCTCCCCTATCACCCAAGCTGGGTACTTGAGGTGCACCCTTTATGTGGGCTGAGTACATCCTCCTCTCGTAGTTGAGCCTTGGTTGCTGTTGGCAGATCGACGGGAGGGATTTACCCAGGCCAGTCAGCTGCAAAGACTGGCTGTGACCACCGACCACCAACCTCTGCCCTCCACAGAGGACCAGCCGTGCAGGGGCAGGGAGGTGGTGCTCCAGTGTGGTCTGTAGCTGTCCAAAGGGTGCATTGGCCCTGGGTGGTACGAGCCAAGGTCAGCCTCCACCTGTGCTTTTCCCAGGGCCTCCCTGCCTGAGCTGTAAAGTGATCTGAGATGGCTGCTCCTTGTGCTGGGCTTGGAGATTCCCAGGTGAAGCCAAGCTGTGCATCTAATCTGGCTGCTGGTAGGGCTCACTGGAGCCACCTGGTCCTTGTTTGATGGGATTTAGGAGCCAAGATGAGCCATTGTTATGGAAAATCAGCTTGGGTGGGCTGGTAAATTGGGTGGGGTGGAGCCTCTGTGGATCTCCACAGGGGTCACACACTATTAGCCAGGTTGATGGAGTCTCAAGAGTGGCATCAGCCTATCAGCTCTGTTGGCAGAGGGCTCAGCAAAGGGAAAATGACCTCTGCTCACCCCGCTGCCAGGCACTTCAGTCTCTCCCTGTACTCCACTGGTGCCCTTCAAGCTGCCTCCCCGGTGCTGGAGCTTGGAAGGGGTGAGTCCCAGTAGGTGAGTCCATGTGTGTGTTCCCAAAGAGGAGCTGCTTAGGGCTCCAGAAGCCTCTTCTACTGACTCACTCCCTACTGATTTTCGCAGCCAGAAGTTGCAGGGACTTATCTTCCTGGCACAAGAACCCTGGTCTACAGGGCCTGGTGTGGGTCTGGGATTCCTCACTCCAGAGATATCCCTCCCAAATTTTTATCCAGGTGGGTGTGAGGCCAGCCTGTTCTGTGTCTGTGCCCCTCCTACCAGCCTGGATGGATATAGTTTCTGCAGTTCCATAATTGTCAGACTTCCATCCGGCTCAGTTTCTGATGTCCCTGAGTGATGGTTGTTCTATATTTCAGGTGTAATTTTGATGTGGTGGTGTGAAGAGGCAAGTCATGTCCATCTATGGTGCCATCTTGACCAGAAGCCTAATATTGACTTCAGACACTTCCAACTTGTGTATGTAACTTTAAAGTAAACAGGTCCATCACTTTGGGATGCTTTATCCAACACTATTGATTTGGCTAGTTAGGTGTTAATATCTACCGCACTTTCCCATTGATTCTCAACACATCAGTTACAGTAAGACGCTTCCCAAACCCATTGTGGTAGGACTTTAGCTTCACAAATAGGAGGCTTTGAAGAACACAGGAACACTATGGCCCTGTTTTCACATTAATCACGAGTGTGTTTTCCAGGCAGCTTTCTTCCGCATTTACTGAGATTCTTTCCTACACAGTCCAGAGGTACAGGACTGCCCAGGCTTCCTCAGGAAAAATATGAGGAAATTTCAAGTAGAAACTAGAAATGGAAGGAACTGCTGTTTCACATATATGCACATCTTTTTTTAAAGGAAAAATAATTCCACAGAACTGTTTTAACATTTAATTGAGGAAAAGCACTCAGAGTAATAATGTAGCCATTGAAAATGACACCACAATCCTCATTTTCAAAGGCAGGCGTTTCTCCTAACATATGACTCTTTTTCAAGGGGTCAAATGAGAACCTCAATTTGCCGGGCGCGTGCAGGGGCCCGTCCCAGGGCATCTCGAGGAAGCCTAGCTCTCGTATAGGGGGAGCTGGTACAGAATAAATGGAAGTACTCAGCTCCATTTAGTGGTTGACTTTTCCATTTTCACTGCTTCTGTTTTAACCCCCGTATGTTTTATTGTTTGTTGTTTTTCCTGGCTTTGTTATAAACTGTCTGCACGCAAATTACAAGGCCAAAAATAAAAATGTTAGAGGAACCCAGGGGGCTAGAGAGAAATTTTGATTAGCCAACTCACAGCTCTAGCTTGAAATGAAAATATACCATTATGTTAAAATTGATTTTTAAGTTAACCATCACTTTGGGAGATCTCATGGAAACTTTCTGAGACCACAAGTCTGAAGCACCGTTTTCTAAAGCATCGCTCTTCCAGTACAACGGTCGCTCTTCATCGTGGGGTGGAAACGCTCTGTGATTCGAAGTTGGATGGCAGGCGTGCCTGAGCACCATTGGGAGCCCTCAGCTTGCAGCGAGTGGAACAGTGGCCGTGCTGGCGGGCAGCGATGCCACATCTTCTTGAGTTTCAATCTGTGGTCGCCTGGGACTTGGAGCGAGTGGGAGGCAAGGACAATTAGCAGCTGCCTGAGCGCCTTTGGCTCGAGTGCGGTGATGGTGCACACCATGAAGGGTGGCGGCTGTGTCTGAACACACTGAGATCAGGCATCTGAGACCCGGGCCAGTGAACAGACAACCTCGGGCATGTTCTAAGCCCCATGGCACCACGAAGGGACCTGTTCCTTGGGGCTTTGCTGAGGTCAGGGCCCAGCACCTGAACATCACTGGCCTGCACAGGAGGCAGACAGTCCACTCTGTTGGAGTCGGGGCTGTGATTAGAAATGGCGGGGCCTTCAGTCCTAGGATGCGGATGTGCGGGTGGATGGCGCTGCAAGTCGGGAGCTCCTGACTTCTCACCGACCTCTGTGGTCATCAGCAACAGCGACTCTGACCTTATTGGAGCAGAATGGCCCCCCTCCCTGGGAACGCAGTGTCACTTGCCTGAGCAGGTGCCACTCCCGCGCTGCTGCCTCCGAGGTCACTGGCAGTCCCAGGTCGGCAGAGCCTGGGTGCGGAAAAGAATCCTCTGCACAGCCCAGGTGTGTAAAGGACCGCAGGGCTCGGTAACAGGTATCAGCAAGAAATAAGGGAAAAGTTCTGGGAATAGCTCTGAAGGGTGTCAGATCGGGGGATTGCAAGGCATTAGGCAAAGCACCAATGTGGGGACACTTCTGTCATTGTCAGCATTCAGTCTTTGAACAAAAACACTTAGACCCGATTCTAACCGTTTGCTTGTTCAAGGCCTGGACGCAAAGACGGGCTGGCTCTGTATGGACTTCCTTCGCATCTTACATGAGAGGAGCAGGAAAGCTAAAGGTGGGGCGTGTGATTGTCATTGCGTGCCTTTCCTGAGCATCAGCCGGCGGGCTGTCTCCCCCGGGCAGACTCGGGGGGCATGAGTGGGTCAGACCACTTCTGAGGGCAAGGTGCACACAGCTGGCTGGCCACTTGCTCGACTTGCACAATCACAAAGCTCGAAGAGATGGCAGGAGGAAGGACGTCAAGCCGCTGTGATAGGAAATTTCAGTCCCACGAGCAATTTCCAGCCGTAAATCAGGTGCGACATTAATGAAAAACAATGTTAATTGATTAAAAGGGCATTCAGATCCTCGTTAGTAAGAATCTAGCAACAGCACGACAAAATTATGCAGTAATTATTCCTCAAATCTGTCCTGTCGGAGATTTATTACCATTTTCCAACTCTGTATTTGGTACAGGGAAAAATTCCTGAATGTGCAGTGGTGGTTTAGTATGGGGTTGGAGCAGAAATTGATATCAGATGTTTAGATCAAATTCTGTATTGAGGCACCTGTTTGATAGAGAGCTAACAGAGGCCGGCGGATTGGCGGGTTTTGGAATTTTGGCCTGCATCTGTCTCATAAGAGTCCAGTGGGTCTGCTCATCCTCTGTGTGGTCACGCCTCTCGTCCTCCAACGTGGGACAGACAGGTGCCCTTCCAACGTTCCTGGCAGCCAATGAATGTCTGCTCTAGCCTTTGACCTGGGGTGCAGGGGGTGTCTCACATGTGGGGAGCAAAGAACTGCATGTCCACCAAAATGGGCAAGCCGGAAGCAACGCTGCATGGGGGTGGGGGGCTGTAGGGATCGGGACCACCGTGGAGTTTTTAAACTCCGGTTGTTGTAGTCTGCAGGGCTGCTGAAACAGAACACCATCAGAGCCTGCTCACTTCAACAACAAACACTTGCTTCTCGCAATTCCAGGGGCTGGACGCCCATGACAGCGGAGGCACCCGCAGTATCAGCATCTGGGGAGGCTCCCTCCCTGTGGACAGACGGTCCTGTTTTCCCTGCGCCCTCGCGTGGCTGAGACCTCACCTCTCCCGTGTCTTTTCTTGGTAGGCATCCGTCTGGCTCGCAAGAGTGCCACCCTCACGACCTCGGTACTTTCCAAAGGACCCAAGTTTAGTGCCATCCCATCAGGGGGTCTATATTTCAACAGACAACATAAACCTCACTACATAACCTGTGGAGAAAGGCCTTAGCAACCTTCCCCAATCCATCTCTCTGTCCCCTGCAACTGAGCTGGCTGGCAGCAGAAGCGTCTGTGTTATGCCTTTAAGGGAGACTCCAGCACACGGTACGGATGGGTATCTAGAAAGCCTGCCCACATTTTCTTCTTGACATCCACAAGCAGGGAAATCGATAGCAGCTCCACCTTTCATGGCGAGCAGAGTAGCTCGCCTCCACTGACTTTTCCAAAGCTACTTAAACTCTTGTTATTGTTAGTCTACAAAGACTTGGTTCATTTCTATATTTGGTTGAACATCCTGTGGCCCAGATCGCAATGCATTCTAGCTCAGCGGCACTGGCAGACAGGAAGTGATTGATGGGCACTCAGGGTGGCTTGCCACCCACACCTGTTAGAGGAAGGGGCGGTGAACACCCGAAGTTTAATGTGCTTGTGGAATCAGCAAGGCTTCCCAGCCAGGATCGTCTGGCATGCCCGGACCCCTCGCTTCAAGGGGAAGGACAAGTGGTTGTAATGTCTTCTAAGAAAGGCATGTGACACTCAGCGGGCTTCTAAAAGTGACGTCAGGGACTCCCGAGCAGCCCATTCACTGAGGGACGCTGTCAGGCCCCAGGTTGTCCCAGAGCAAGAGCAGGCTTGGCTGCCCAGCTGGGCCACAGCACAAGTGGGCCCAACGCTCGAGAGGAATGACAGTGCCAAGGGTCTGCTGTTGATGGGGACATTCTGTGGCACCTCTGACAAGCCTCAGTGACAGAGACACCTGCACCTAGGCTTCTGGAGCAAAGCCAGGCTCTGTTTGAAAGTCACCCCTCATGTGTGGCTGGGACACAGCAGAGATTAAGTCTCCAGCCAGTGGAGACCAAGGGTCTCCGGCCAGAGCATCCACCAGGAGCTGTGTGTTTTGGCACTTCCGGACCAGAACTACAGGCAGGTGCAACAGGGACCTGCTATACAGTGAGATGCAGTAGGAGGCTCAGGCCTCTGCAGACAGCTGCCCAGACCCCTGGGAGGCCTCCCCTTGTGCGGCTGCTGTCTCATCTCCGCACGTGTGTGGTGTGACTCAGAACTGGTGGAAGCAGAAAGACCCACCACTGGTCCAGAGCCAGGGTGGTGGAACTCTTGGCACTGGTCCAGAGTAGACCACTGTCACCTGTCGACCTCACTAAGCAGTACAGTGGAATCGCCCCCAGAGGTGGAGAGAAGAGCAGCATGCCTGGAAGGAGAGGGGCCTGCGGCGTGCACGCACACCATTCTGGGCCGCGGGGGATGGTTGGAGACTGGGCTGGGCGTCCAGGGAGGACGAGGTCCGAATGGTGGCAGGAGCCTAGTGAAGAGGTGTGCAGATGGGCACGTGGCAGAAAGGCGTCGCTGTTAGTGAACTAGGGACGGGGTGGCAGGCTTGGAGGCTGTTTTCCAGGCTCTCTTCTCAGCCCCTCCAGGGTGTCTCAGTGCACAGGGGGCAGGGTGGCCATATGATGGGCATGGACTGACCATGATCCATGATCTCACAGAAAGGGTGCCTCTCCACGAATTTGTGTTCAGGACGCCCCCAGTCTTGGTCTGGGTTCGTGTTCTCTGCCAGCCTGGAGTGAGCCTCAGAGCCTGGGAGAAAATGGTGAGACGGCGTGCTTTCACAGGGAGCCGGGAGCAGGCAGCCAGCAGGGCCCTGTGTGCCCAATGCTTTGTTCACGAGTCCCATTCATCCTTGATGCCATGCTTAATGCTGGCCTCTGGCCACCATGCAGGTATCTTGTTTGACTAATAATTAACACTCTTACGTCAGCCAGTTCAAGAGGGTTGTTGCTTTCTGGCACCACTACAGCCGGCGTCAGAGAGAGTCACCCAGCCCGTGTGCTCAGAACTGTCATGCTCTCTGCACCTGCGGGCGCAGCGTTCGTCACACTGTTTTGAAAATGGGAATGAGTGTTTCAAAACCAACTGTGGTAAAACATCAGGACCACACCTCGTAACGCAAATCAGACAGTAGTTATTAATAAAAAGTCACTTTTCTAAAGATTCGATTAAAAAGCTAATACAAACTACAAAACAGTGTTCGGCAGAGTGTTCTGGGTGGAAGTTTGTGATTAATTACAGTGTTGAGAGAAACAGTCGAAGAAGGGTTTTTTAAATCATGTCATTGCCAAGCCTCAGGCGTGTGGTCCCATGATCTTCCTGTGTTCACATTCCTGTGACTTTTGGCTCAGTCCAGTGTCACACCACAGCAAGGGGGTTCAACCAGCATGGATGACAGGAACATGGGGCAGAGCCCCGAATCAGGCATGCCTAGCCAGCCTTTGACCATCACACCCCACCCCCCAGGTCTCATGAAGACCTGGTCTCTGTGGGTTCGGGCCTCTCAACCCCTTACACCAGCCCTGCCCATGTACGCCCCTTACGGGGAGAGTACCCTGATCTTGTCCATCCCCCAGCCTTTCCTCTGGGTCTGGCGTTGTCTCAGGCAGGCTTCCTGGGGAGTCTCACCTTGTTCATTCTTTCCAAGGAGATTTGTTGAACCCTATTCTGAGCAAACATGGTGCCGAAGTTACTCAACCAGCAAAGGAGTAGGAGAGAATTGCAGAGGAATGAAGATGGTCAAACAATGGAACCATGAGCAGGAGCTCAGAGGGGAGGAAAGGAGAAAGCAGCCAGGAGCAAGACCAGTACAGCCAGTATTCCCGCCTCCAGCAGGAGGGGGGGATGTGGCCCTGAGAACAGAGGTGGCCCAGAGTGGCAGCTGCACACAGTGTAACAGAGCCCAGGGGGAGGCAGGAAAGCCACCAATCACTGAAGGTGGCTTTTCCCATGTGCCCATCAGGAGATGAAGGCCCCGGGCAAGGTACTTAGGATGAGCCCACTGCATATCCGCTGAGGACTCTAAGCCAGGGGACCTACGCCGGGCACAATGGTAGGTGGACATCATGGGTACATTGCTGGAGTTGGGCTCCGCTTTGGGTGGCACAGCTCTACGTGGACACCACAACACATGTCACAGTCACGCTCCCAGCAGATCATCTCGGGGGAAAGTGAGTTCAAGGAGCCCCGTGGATGTTTGCAGACTATCACTTCAGTCACGATTTACTATTTTTCATTCCAATAATTTAATTAAATAAATTCCAGAATTCTCATCCTATCTTTTGAGCCTTATATTCTTTTATATACATATATATTCCTTATGTCTACTTGCCAGTTGATAAATTCTTTCTGTAACAAAATTTAATCTGTTGTTTAATCCACTTATTGGAGTTTTAACTCCAGCTATTTTTTTATTGCTTTTCCACTGGTTCTTTCTTGTTTTATCTTACTCCAGCATGGTTCCTTCTTATTTTATTTTTGTTGTTGTTTGTTAACTCATTTTCAGTGGAGGGTTTGTGTGAGGGGGGCCGGAGCTCCTCAGCGGGGTCTTGCTTGTCTCTTTCTCATACCAGCGTTCGCACGTAACACGTATTCACTGCTTCTAGGTCATTCTGGAGTCGAGGGAGCCGTGCGATGTGGACCACCGCCATCTGTCTGGTGTAAGCTGGGGTTCCCTCTCCCACGAGAGGTTGGTTTTTGTATTCACAGTCTTCGGCAGAGACACTCTCTGCAGCCACCTGCCCAGGCCAGCGGAAGCGGGGATTGGAGCCCCTTCCACCGACAGGGCAGCCCCTTGAGCTCCCAGGTTGACGCAGCAGCTCCAGGCCCCCGTGTGTCTGGGGCCTCCTGCCCGGCCTGCTCAATGATGTGGCCTTGGAAACACCTAGTGATACTTGTGTATCTCCGTTTTCTCACGCTTTCCCCGACGCTGGGAAAAATGAGAGAAAACGTGTTTGGTCCACGGCTCTGTGTGCTACACTGCAGTCACCTAACACAGTGAATTGAGGCCTGGGAACATGACTTTTATAAAAGCATAATCGAAGGCAAAAAACTTATTTAAATTCATTACTGTAGGCACTTTCATGATTAAAATATATGATCTAAATTTACGACTTTGTGGATAATAGGACATAATGTTGCAAAGCAATCAAATGCCAAGCGTGGCTGGTTGTGCGTTACTTGGCTTTACTGAAAGTGAGCCATGCCGCGCTGCTCACAACAGCCAAGACCTGGAAGCAGCCCCCGTGCCCATCAGTGGGCGAGTGGACGAAAGAGCCATGGTGCATCGACACAACAGAATGCTACTCGGCCATGAAAGAGAAGGAAGTCCCAGCTTTTGCAACAGCATGGGTGCGCCTGAAGGGCATCGGGCTAAGTGGAACAAGCCTGTCAGTGAAAGACAAACACGTATGATTTTACTTACATTACGGGGAATCTAATGAGCAAAATAAACAAACCCACAAAATAGAAACAGACTCTTGGACACAGAGAACAGACTGGCAGCTGTCAGAGGGGAGGGGCTTGGAGGGCTGGGTGACAAAGGTGAAGAGATTAAGAAAAATACTCACAAACACAGACAACAGTGTGGTGACTACCACAGGGAAAGGGGGGTACATGGTGACGGAAGAAGCCTTGACTTGGGGTGGTGAACACACAACACAATGCACAGATGAGGCACCATAGAATGTACATGAAGTAATCGAAAAAGGAACAACCCTGCTAAACTCCTTGTTCGTCTTCCTTGTGTACAAAGCCCCGGAAACTCAGAGAGAAGCGACTTCGGGGTTGGCTCTGAGCCTGCTCTGAGCGGAGGGAACGGTGGCTGGCTTGTGTTTGCATCCCCCTGCACCATCCATAGGTGCTTTGGAGCCACGCGTTCCGCCAGATCTCAGTTACGGAATGACACGCTTGCAGGAGCTAATGACTTCCATTTGTCATCAGAATAAGCCGTTATGGAAAGTTACATAAATTCTTCCTGTACAATGGGAAAGATTTCATTAACTAAGGTTTGGCATGGGAATAAAATAGGCTTACTCATAAAAACAATATGGTTAAAATAAATTCTCCTGACAAAGGAATAACTCAAGTCGTAATTACATTAATGCAGCGGACGATACCACCTCATTATTAAAGAGGAAATTGGGGTATGCAAAAATGTATTTCCATAATTCATAAGTGCAGATGTTGCTGAACTTTTCAAAGTTTATCATGTTTAAAATTATAAAGCAAATATTTCAATCCTCAATCTTCAGCCCCAGAAGCAAATGCCTCACTAAATTCTTTCATGTTTGGAGACCAAAGGGATCTGGCGTGCGGTGCGTGAGAAATCCCGGCCTTGATCAGCATTGATCTGCATTGGCTCTGTCACTCTGATGATGTCATTTCCCCAAAGAAGCTCTTTCAATTCGGATGATTATATGGTACAGGCAGAGCAAACCAGTTGTCTCGGATGTTTACAAAGTTGGAGGAACCTAGATTACATCTTCTCAATAAAAATGAATAGGTCAGCTAGCCAACAGCCCAAGGTCGGTTCACAGCTGGAGCCGTGAAAGTAAGCGCTGCTTCTTCATTGGAGTCGGCCTCTCCAGGGTTTGGTCTGCATGGTCTTTCTGACTTCAGTCTTCAGCTGGACCTCAGAGAGGGCTCACCGTGGTGATCCCTCGCCAGTGCCGCCAACAGCAGGCAGTGACCTGCCCACGAGCGTAGAGAAACCCCAGGAGAGCCTGCTAATCCTGTATTCTTGTTGGAAGGAAGCAGAAGAAACTCATCAATGGATATGTAACACGCGAGGGTTTCCGTTCATCTTCTGACATGTAAGCCTGCAAATCTGTGACCTGTTTATTTTGTCTTTGCTTCATTGAAATGACCCAGTGACATCCGTGAATGAGCTCAAGGGTGGATGAAGAGACATGGCCGGAGCAGTTCTGCATGTAAAGCCAAGCTTCTGATCCCACTTCACAGAGAAACAAGACGTGCAGACTGCCGTCTGGGCAGATTTCCGCCTACCTGCCAGACGAGGACCGTGGGGCATCAGTCGATCATGTCCTGTTCAGAAATAATCTTGCAAGACACAGCCACAGAGGAGACGTGTCTGTGACTCCGCTGGCTGGTCTCAGAGTCGTCATGGTGTGCAGACACCTCAGGGCTGTTGGGCCACGGGTAACTCCGCTTCGGTCCCAGGAGTTACAGGAAAAGGTTATATTCTTTTAAAATATTGGAATCTCCTAAAACACACACCTACCAACTAAAACAAAACCTTTCCATGCCTGGCGTTTAACAAATATTTGTTGAAGAAATTTATTTATTTATTTTTTACTTTCTGATCTCAATGTGAGATTTATTTCCACAATTTAGAAATGATTTCCTACAAAACTACATTTACTACTAACAAATGTGGGGCTTACATTCTAAGTTATATTAGAAAGGAGTTTACCAACATCTGCATCACGGATGACTCTTACAGTCCTACTTGGTTATTCTAAACAGAACTGACCAGATACGACATAAACATCAGTGAGCAAAAGATTTGTTTTATTTTCTTGTCTTCAGATACAGTCATGCCCTGCAATGCTATCTAATGATTTTTAATGCATTATTTCTATGGTAAAAGATGCAAGAAGGTCATTACTTTTCTGTAACAATTTGTATAGATTTATTGCTTAATTAGTTTTTTTCCCCTTTATCTGACAAGGGTTATTAAGTATAGCCTATGCCTCCATATGGCCAGAACAAAGTCTAAGTAATCTTTTATAGAGTCCCACATTAAAATGCAATATAACTAGATGGTAAAACGCACTGACTCACCTCAGAGAGATGTCCATTTGTCATCTCTTTCAAGCACGTGGGAAATGTGTATTCAAGAAGTGATTTATTTCCTGTACGGGACCGAAGCCACTCCACAAAATAAAGTAAAATTAATATATTCTACCCACTGAAATTGGCTGACACCACGCCACCCCGTGCGGAAACCACGGCGTTTTGAGGATGAGGAGAAATGGAGGTCAGAGCACTAGCCAAGGAAGTAATAGTTGCCATAACACAGTGGGCCCTGAAGGTGATCTGTAGAGAAGACCAGCCCCGAATCAGACACCTGTCCCTGCTCTGTGACGCGACAGATGCTGTCGAGGTTTAGGCTCCCCTCCGGTTTTTCCGTGTTGTTTGGTGCTGCCTTACGGGACAGAGACCTGTATGGCATCACAGCACTCGGTGCCAATGGAGAAACAACCAGATGGCAGGGTGAGGCCAAAACTGTGTGCAAACGCGAGCGTGAACTTGAATACTAGTATTTATCTACCAGAAAAATGAACGCCCCAGACTGTGCCGGCTGTCACACATCCCTGAGGTTCCCTGGCACTCACCCACAGAATGGGAGCTGCAACATGGTTCATGACACTTTCTCAGAGTGTCTGTGGTGACAGGTCCTTTGCCTTTGGGGAAATAACGATGGGTGAAGTAGAGAATAGAAATATAAAATCAGCCCAGTCCAATGTACTCCCTTGAAGTAGACACACTGTAGCTGGGCTAATGAGAGAAAGAGGGAAGACGGATGGACCGTCACCGCCAGCCTCAGAAAAATAAAAAGGGTTCTAGAAAAACACCACGAACAGCTGTATGCTAACAGCAGAGAGCTGCTACGGCTGTGTCTCTTCAAAAGTCCCAGGTGGAAAGCTGGTCCCCAGTGCAATGGCTTTAGGAAGCAGGGCCTTGGGGACACAGTTAGGTCGGGAAGGTGGGCCCTTATGAGGAGGTCACTGCCCACACCAAAGAGACCCTGGAGGGCACCCTCCGCCACGCAAGTGCAGGGAAAGCATAGCATCTGTGAGCCAAGGAGTGGGTGTCTACTGGACACCGGATCCGCCCGTACCCCGGGCGGCGGCAGCTTCCTGCTTCCAGCCCCAGGGGAAGGAGACTTCCATTGTAGGCTGAGCATTCTGTCATGGCAGACGAACGCACTAAGGCAATAACTGAGGTTAAATGAACAAATTCCTCCAAAGACACAAACTATGTGAAACTGAGTCTAGAAGAAACAGAAAACGTTCTCTAAGGCTTAAGAGATTCCACTGAAATCTCTAACAAAAACACTTCCCACAAATAGATAGATAGATAAGCCCAGCCCTGACTTCAGTACCACATTCCCTCCATCAGTCACTTTTATGTCATTAAAAAGAGTGACAAGGTGATGCTCACTCTCTGTTTCCAACTAGTGAGGCCCAAGGAATTTTGTCTGCTGCTCTCATCCCTTTTCTAATGAAAACCAGAGACTAATTACCTTGCAGTTATTGGGGACAGGGGTGATGCCCTGGTGCGCACTCGTTGGTTGATACAGCGAAGTGCCAACGGTCCAGCCTCACTCCGAGACACTTTGCTGGAGAGACCTGCAAACGGGAACGGTTTTCGCCCTGTTAGAATCCCGGAGAGTGTTTCAGCTCAGCGGCCCATCTGCACACACAGGAGACATGCCGGAATGGCCTTGCAGCCTGTGAAGGGTTGCGGGTTTGTGAGGTTCACTCTCATTTTCATTCGAAGTAATTTCACTCACTCACGTGGGCGTGCCCACAGGCCGGCCCTGAGGGAGCACGTGCGTCTTCGTGAAGGTCTCCTCACGACCAGCGGTTTTCCGATGGATTAGGTACGGTAATTACAGAGTCTCTCGTGGAACTCACTTCCCTGTACAGACAACACAGCAACGGTTGAGTGACGTGAATTCTCAACCTGGGGAAATCTTTTAGGGTTTGGGTCCCACGCACAGCCTGACCCACGGTCCTCTTGACCTGTGCATGGGGTTTCCTCCCACACAAGAAACCGCTTTTCTACAGGGCTAAAGCAAACAAACAAGGAGGAAGGTCAGGCAGCTTTGCCAAGGCCAGCAGGGCAGGAAGTGTCACAGCGGGGACGAGGGCCCAGGCAGGACACGATTCTGGCCCACAGCAGGAACTCGGGAGCACTTGGGACATGAATGCCTAAGTAAAGGAATGAAGGTGAGGCTGTGACCAGTCGGTGACTGTTCTCCGGACAGCCCTGATGGTCACGGAACTTCAGACTCCTACGAGCACTGCCTTCCGTCAGCTCGCTGCGCGTTTATCAGAATCCTGGCGAGGGGCCGGGAGCTCCACTTTCTGCGCGGCGACATCTGCCCTGCTGTTCTCGGGACTTTATCCAGCGCTCTCAGCGCGAAGCTGCCGGACGACCAGGTAAAGCCTAGGGTGCTACCTGGGAAGTAACAGTCGCGCAAGAATGATGTCCTAAATAGTTGCTTGCTAGAAATCGAGAGTTTACCTTGTAGTGCGGTGTGTCTGAGCCCGCACAGCCCAAAGCACCACACCACACACACAGAACAGGCAACAGACCCAAACATCAGGAAGTGGGCGGTTTTAAGTGCCGAATAAGACACCGACTCTGTCCTGAGGCTGAGTCCAGATATGTGTACAAGTAAATGAGAGGCAAAGCAATAAAAGAGAGACACAGGAGCACAGGAGGAGGGCGCGGGATTCTCCCAGCAGTGTCAGGAACCCTCACTGTGACAAGAGAGAGTCAAGACATTTTGGGGAGAATGAGTTAAGCTTTTCGGCGCTGCAAGCCAGAAGCTGCCCGTGGGCAGCAATACCTCCTGGCGGCCAGAGCTCTCGTGGACTCAGCATCGCAGCAGCCTCCTGCCCCGGGCCCTCCCCCGGCCCAGTGGGCCCCAAGTGGAAGGTCTGCTGGGCCTGTCACTGCCCCCTCATCCTGGCATATCGGCTGTCTGGGTTTCCTCCACAGCCTTGAAGTTGGTCCATCTGCTTCTGCGCTTGTCCACTGATGGTTTGTTTCTCAAACAAGCAAAGCTGTTGTTTAACCCTTAAACACAAAGCCTCACTCACCTACTTCAAAGAGGCCCATCATCGGTGTAACAAAGCCTGACCCCCATGATGGGCTCCGAGGTCTCCAACCAGCTCTGCGTGAGCCCCGGGGCCTCCTCGCCTGATGCTCTGTCCTGGGGGTACCTGTGTTCCAGCAATATGTCATGTTTCTGTCTGTTAGTTATTTCCTGCTTTTCCTCATTCCAGCCCCTGCTCACATCTCTATTTTCTGCTGGAAGTGTTCTCCGGCCGGGACTGATCCCTCATAAATCAGCACTGTAGCCCACAGTCACTTCCTCAGAAGGGCCTCTCCGGAGCCCACGCTCCTCCCTCACCATCGGCCCCCAGTCACGCTCCAAACAAGGCCTCTCCGAAGAACATCGTTATCACTAACGGGCAGCGGAGAGAGGCAATCGCACAGGAAGGCTCATACTGTTTGTCACAAAGGCCTTGCTCTGAATGATGAGACACAGGGGGTGTTTCCAGTGGGGGTGGGATTGCGTCTTCTCGTGTCCCTCCCATATCACATCTTTCCTGGGGCTCGGCTCAATGGTGACATTGGCCAGGCCTAAGCCAGGGTGGGTCCGGGATCTGGGTGGAGCACACACACTGCCTGTCTCGGAATCGGGCTGGGCTGAAGCAAAGCATGGCCTCTGCTGGCCAAGGCGTCTGTGTTATTTCCAAAGCATCCTGCTCCTTGTCCTCAGCCTGTCGGGCCCATGCAGAGCCCAGAGACATTCTCCAGTTTTGGCAAAATGCCCTTGGCACTGATGCTCTGGGCCAGGCCTCGGCCGATCGGGTTCAAACCTGAAACCCTGCCAAGTCCCCCACAGGCAGCAGGGCCAGGTTGACCAGCGCTCTGGACAGCGACTGGGACCTCTCAGATGGTCCAGGTGCTTAGGTCACCCTTCACTTTTCTGCTTCTTATATTAAAAAAATATATAAATTTAAAATGAGTCAAGTTTGGACAAATGCACAGGTCATGAGGCCACCACCACATTCAGGAGACAGAATCATCACCCCAAGACTTTTCCTCCTGACCCCCGTCCTAGCCCCCGTCCTAGCCCCTAGCTTTACCCTTTCTGTCTCATTTCTTCTAAAATGTTGGGTGAATGGAATGGCATATTTTACAGTGTTTTCTGCCAGGAACATAGAGCACTCACGGCAGCATCAGTTGAGAACTCCATTTCTTAACCACGTGCGACGCGCTGGTGAGTCACACCTTTCCTGATTAGCTGAGACAACACCGAGTACGTGGCCGATGGACTTTAGGAGTGTTGGCAGGAGACAAGAGGAAGGTATGAATATCTTTTTTTCTTAAAGGTTTAAACAAAAAGGCATTTAAGTAGATACCAGATATCATGATTAATTGCTTTTAATTCACAAAATATTTGAAAGTCTATGTGTTCTTTCCAAAAGCTTCTTATCTTGCTCCCATCGGTCTGGAATCGATTTTCTGGGCAGCTTTGCTCTGTGTTGGGTGTGATCCGAATGGAATCCTTCTGGCAGGTTTTCCGACGCAGAATCCCAGGGCAAGAGCATTCTCTGCACTCATTTGCATGCCCTTCCGCACAGGCACCTCCGTGGTGCCCCGGGTTACCCACTACCGTGGAGACTGCTCTCCCCGACCCCCAGCACTGCCTCCGAAATGAGATTCAGTCCAAAGTGACAGAGGGAAATAAGTTCCAACACTGGCCCCACTTGTGTTCCGGAATTTCAACAAGCACAGCGACAGAGACACTCAAAACAAAATAGAGCGAACCCACCTCAACACCATCAGAAAAGAGGGAAAAGGCGCCAAGAAACTCTGTGGGTTGAGCCCAGTGCCACCCACATTCAGAAACGTGCGTGCGCCAATTCGCACCGAGAGAATGAACTTGGGGGCGGTGTTTCCTTCCCCGAGAATCGGCCGAGCGCTGCCTCGGCTTGCTCCCCGTTGCGTTTGGTCCTCTTTTCAGTAAAGCGGAGCACCCCCTTGGTGTTGACTGGCTGGGGCTCTTCATTTTTGTGCATTTGCCAGCTCAGGCTTGTCTTCCTGCTGAGACAGCACCTCGTCCCGTGGGCTTGTCCTTCTCTGGGCTCACGGGGCCAGGGTCACAGCCCCACAGGACCACGGCCAGGTGGGCAGGTGTTTCGGGAGCAGTTGGCCCTTCTCTGCACGGAGAAGATGTGGTGTCACCCTTCTGGTTGCTAATTGCAGGCACGCAGGACGGCTACTGCGCAGACTGGGAGAGATGGAAGGGAAAGGCAGCGTGGACAGGACAGAGCCTCCCCAGAGGTGTCCGCACCCTGGTCCCTGCAACCTGAGGACAGGTGTGTCATCTCACGTGACAACATGGACCCGGTCTGGGTGACAAAGGACCCAGAGGCAGGAGAATTTTCCTGGGCTCAGGGTCCCTGCGCCCCTCTGTGCATGTTCCTCCTTCCGTCTGAGCACCCCCCTTCTTACTTCCCCTCACGCGGGTGCTGAAGCCCCAAACCCACTTTTTCATCCAAACCCAGACAATGACTGTCCGTGAAGGCGCAGACCTTGGCTGATGCCAGTGCCCGTGTGTGCCGGAACCAGGGTTGCTAAAAACTGCCGTCAACTATTCAGTGTTGGCTGCAGGTCCAGGGAGCCCGAGAGCCCCTCTTCCACAGTGAGAACCCACGCCCAGAACGGCCTCTGTGTGTGTGTGTGTGTGTGTGTGTGTGTGTGTGTGTGTGCACGCGCGCGCCTGCCTGGGGAAACGTGCTTCCGTGGCAGCCCCAGACGCTGTGTTCTCCATCCTAACAACATCGAGCTATGTCTCATCCTCCAAATTTACATTTACTTGTCATTCACCTACTCATTCATCATGATTCAGCCATCGTGAAAACAGTGGGGAAGTTCCGAGAAATTGAAAATAGAACTGTCGTGTGATCCTGCAACTCCTCTTACGAGCAAATGACTCGAAGGAAATGAAATCACGTCCTCGGAGAGATGCGGGCGCACTCCCACATCCACCGCAGCGTCAGTGACAAGATCCACAACCAGGCACCACCCAGTACCTGCGAGCAGAAGGGAGGATGCAGTGGGATGCCCCTCAGCTTTAACCAAGAAGCAGATCCCGCAGGGCGAACCTGGAGGGCATCGCGCCAAGTGAACAAGCCAGACATGGGAAGGCTTTTCTGAGAACCTGCGCGATCTTGCTTGTATGTGACATCTAAAGACGTCACACACGTAGAAACAGAGAAGAACAGCGGTTCCTGGGGACACAGAGGTGGCCGCAGTGGGAGATGGGGGTCCCAGGCCACCAGGCGCAGGTGGGGAGGAGGGACAGTTCTAGGGGTCCAAGTCAGCACAGTGACCATGGCTAACAAAATGGAAAACCACAAGGAGAGTGGACTTCGGGGGCTCGTGCCCCCCCAAGTGATAACGATATCAGGGGGCATTATTACCTATTAATTACTTATTACTTATTAATTAGGCCGCTGTGGCGGCCACTTCACTGCATGTACCACATTATTGTGTTGTATGCCTTAAACCTATACCTTTTTAGTAAAAGTAAAACAAGAAGAAATAAATAAAAACAAGGGAGCCTGTGGCCTCGGCCCGATCATGCCAGCGGAGAGCGGGGTGCAGTGCAGTTTCACCCCTGGGCTGTTCTCTTCCGAACCCTCTGCTGCCTGGAATCACCACTCAAGGGTAACAATGGTTCCATCCACATTCTGTCTAACGAGGAGCAATTTGAGATCTACATTTTAATCACTAATCACTTTAACAAGTATCTGGCAAGCACTTTCCAATTGTCCCATTATTTCTAAAAGACACTTTAATCTTATTACATGTCTGATCCAATTATGCCTGGGACTGCTTGTCATTTATCCCGTGATCCGAGAAGTCCCTCTCTCTGATGTGTTAGAGGGAGAGACAGCCACTGTCTGGCCACGTCTGCAGCTCGTACGCATGTGAGACACCATGTAACGTCCGTGTCTGGTCCACGGTCTCCCGTTCACGGTCACTGCCCACCTTCTCTTCCTGTCCTCAGCCTCGCTCTTGGCTTTTTTCTCTCAGAAAACACACACAGTCCAAACACATGACCCATAAACAAACAAACAAAGCACACAGACCACATAAAGCCCTTACACGGTCCCCAATTTGTCACCGATGACCTCCATCCTCTTCCCAGCATGGGCTATGTCACTCCCAAAGGTGGGTGGTGTACCTGGGAACGTGCAGTTCCGGATCCACGTGAGCAGGCTTCTTCAAAAGCAGTGTGACTTCGAATGGAAACCCAGGGGTGCACACACGTGCACCGTCCACCTCCAGCAGGGTTACCCGGCCCACACTCAGGCACGCCCCGGTCCTGGAGAACCTCCTGTTCTTGGCGCTCTGTAAAGCCTCCTGGGACTGCGCCTCCCCCCAACCACATTATACTCACTGGATGGACACGGGGAGCCAGCTGTGGAGGGGCCATCATGACCCAGCACTTCACATGCCTCCCACAGGATTGGGGAAGCACCCAAAAGGCCCCCTGGCCTGCGGGATGGGGAAGACTTGGGGATGCACACAGAGTGTGCCCTCGGTGGCAACAACAGGTCACATGCTGTTCTATCAGATGGTTCCTGCTCTGCTGCCTGAGACTGAGCACCGGGCCATGAGTGGCCGAGGCCAGTCCCCTATTACACCTCAACATCTCATCGGCCCGGTCCAAGGGCGGAACACCCGGACTTGGGGACATTGGGAACGATGGCTCCATCGGGTGACCTGGTGACCTAGCATGAAAAGCCACATAATCAGAGAGGCAGCTTGGGTGTCAAGAGACTCTGGGTTTGTCCTCGGGGTTGTTAATCAGCGTCGGGGTATGGAGAGATGCCCGTGCCTGCCAGGGTGGTGGCCTCTCTCCTGGGAAATTAGGTGTTTGACCTAGATTTTCTCGGAGCTGAATACCTTCTGGCTCCAACATCGCACAATTCTGTGGATAAAAAGCAGCAGCATCCCACGGCCTCTAGACGTTCAGGGCACAAGAATTGCAAAATAAAAATGTCAGAATTCATCAGAGGTGTTTCCAATGCACTTAACACATCATTTCCTGTATTGATGAGGACAGAAAGTTGAGTCCTGTGTGGTGAGCATGCTGGAGGAAGTCTGAAGAAACACCGGAAAGCAAAGCAAATTAAATTGAAGTGGTAAAGCCAGGGCGAAAGCCCCTCTGAGCTTCAGCGAGGAAGAAGGGAGATGATGAAAGTGGAAAGACCCTAAGACAAGATAAACTGCCTCGGGCACGTTTTTTGTTTTTTTTTTTTTACCAACTAGATGTTATGGTTTCCCTTCCCGGGCATCCTGAACTCTATTCTGCTGTTTCATCCATCTGAAATACCAATCGGAATAAAAATGTCTTCGAACTCCTGAGGGAGCAGATTATTTTTTTTTCCTTCTGCCTTTGTATTTTCAGAAGATGAGAGCTATTCTTTCGGGCGTCCTCAGGCGGCTGTCCCCAACGGGAGGTGCGTGAAGATAAATCAGTGAGTGAGAGAATTCGGTGCGCTTCCCAGCGCATTCCCGAGGCCAGACCGGCGGCCGGCTCCCGAGGGGCTGTCTCTGGCTTGTTTTGTTCCCTGCGTGTGGCAGGCATTCCCTCCCAGGCACCCTCGAGCCCACAGATCTCATTGCAGAGCTGCCCGGCAGCACCACTCCATCCCTCTCTGCCACCGTCGCACCGCTGTGCGCGTGGGCTAAAGGGGCAATAACCCTTCGTATCGCTCTCCTTTCATAGATGACATAAGATGGTGTGTCTCATTACTAATGATTCGTGTTGCACCAGAAAAAATCAATTAATTAGCAAATATGTTGGAATGTACTGTGTGCCGGGACCATCAAATTGAACTCTGAGAAGGAAAAGCCACTCCCTTGTCATCTAACTGCCCTGGTGCTCACCAGACCACAGACACAACAAGTGACCCACACAAAACACGGGAGGCCTGTGCCCGAAGGGAGCTGGTTAGCGAGGCCTGAAGCTGTGCAGGTCTGCTCAGCAGGCTGCTGCAGAGTGAGCTCTCCCCTGCGCTGCAGGCCAGGCCAGCCGGGTGGGAACTGCTTGTACAGAAACATTGTGGCAGAGCAGTTCACAGAACACAGGAAGTGCCGACGTCAGGGCCAAGGGGCAAACTGAGTCCAGGCTGTGCGAAGCCTGCTTTGCCGGGTGAAGCCCTCTGGCCTTTCCCTCGGAGCCATGCAGCCTTCGGAGGCATCTGGCTGGTGAGCGGTTAGCTGCAATGTAACGCGCCCTTGAAAATAACTTTGCAAGCAGTTTCCAAGGAGGCTGGTGGATCAAAAACTGCCATGGCTTTGTAAACCAGGGGAGGGGAGAACCAACCTGTATTCAGATCCCTATTTCTCTAACTCCTGTGGGACTGCAGCACAGGACTTAACCTTCCTGTGCGTTAACTCAATAACCGAGTGCAGCTTTCTCCTCCACAGCATGGAAACACACACACAGCACCCCCGCCTTTGTCGGCTGCACTGCTGGGTGTGTGTGTGTGCTGGAGTCACATAAACCACAAGGGCACAAATGCCTTCGTGGGACCTGTTCACCGCTCAGGAAACGCAAGTTTGTTTCTTTGGAGAAACTGCAGGCGGGTCAGATCGTAAGGAGCAGCAACTGGCCGGGCAGCGCAGCTGTGCACACAGGGCTGTGGGCAGCCAGGGCCTGGCCAGGGCCCCTGTGCCTGAGGAGCTCCTCGCTGCTACCCTGGGAGCCGCACAGGGTGACGTCTGTCCTTGCAGCTGGGATTCCCACCGGGCACGCTCCCTGGGGTGCGAGCACTGGCTGGGGGTTGGGGGAACCTCTCCCTGCGGCTCTGCCTTGTCCCATCACATCACACAGCCCACGTGCCCACAGGCGGCACCAGCACCCACCACACGCACAACCCCCCCAGGCCGCAGTCCCCCACCCCTGGTGCCCGTGGCTACCATTTAAGTCCCGCTCCTTGTCAGATGCTTTCTGATGCAGGGAAGCATCACTGTGCTGTCCAGGTCACCTGGACATGGTCGGGAAGTGCCAAGAATTCCGGCATCCAGTGAGTGCCTGAGGCTGACCAAACTGAGCCGACCGCCAGCCACGCTGGCCTTTGAGGTCATCACAGACTAACAGGTGCACGGGAACACGTGGAGATGACGGAAACGGGGGACCAGATGTCGGTGCGAGAAACGGCATCTGAGCGTTATCTGTGGGCAGCCCTGAGGGACCGTCTGTCCGTCCTAAGGGAGTCAGGGGAGACGAGGCCAAGCATCCCACTGAGCAATGGCCATGTGCCCACGTGGGAGTGTCAGGCGGGGGCGGAGGGGAGCAGCACAGCAGGGAGAACCAGCAAAGCAGAGCAGTGGGAGTGTGGGCTGGACCGCCTGGGGCCGAGGACCCCACAGGCAGGTAGCCGGACCGGGCACAGTGCCAGCGAGCCAGCCGCAGTCTCTGGCTCTCACGTGCTGTCTGTTTGCAGTGTGACGTCACAGCAGCTCCACCTGAAGTCCCCTCTCTGGGCTCCTGTTTCACACGTAAATTCCACGCAGTCTGCATGGAAACATTGCCAGTGGTGCTGTTGTGGAAACTGAGGAGCAGAGGGTTAAGTGGTTTGCCAAAGGGCAGACCAACTGGGAGCCAAAAGCGAGGCAGCCCCATTTCCCTGGCAAGGTGTGAGCTCTGCTTCCCCAGCAAGTCTGGGCTGCCGGCCCCACCCTGGTCCAGGCTCCTTTCCACCTCACAGGCAGTCAGTCCCCCGGGGCTCCTGTGGGGCTGGCAGGACAGCCTGGCCCCTGGTTCCAGGGGCATTGTCTCCACACACGCAGGTTTACCCTGGGACAGACGGGGGGGTGGGGGGGATTAAAACCGAGATTTATCTTCAGAAACATGTGTTGGTTGGTCCACACGGCGGGAGAAAAGCCTGCAGATTTGCCTTAATGAACACACCAGGGAAGTAAAGGGAAAAAATACTGAAGTGTTTCAGAAATAAAGCTCTAAACAAGTCGATAAAGTTTATTTACAAACCAATAAAATGGTTTAATGATTAGGCCTACCTATCTAGTTAGCCACCGAGATTTGCCAGTGATTTACTGCTGGAGCGAGTCGCATCCCCAGTGGCAGAAATAAAAGCCTAATTACGGGTAATGGCGGAGTGTGCACCCTGTGATTGAGGACGTGGTCCTGGTGCCGCTCATGGCCAGACCTTGGCTCTCATCCACGGAGTGGACACGGGGCCATGTTCAGCCCAGGCCCTCTGGGTGGCTCTTCCAGAAACATTTCCCATCTAGCGAAGAAAAGCGTGTATCGCCTCAAACACCCCCCCCCCATTTACTGAGGGCAAGTGCCACCACTTGACGGGTAACTCAAAGAGCTGGCCCGAGAGTGAAACAAGAGTTACTTTAATCAGTAAAGCGCGCACACCTCATTGTGCTGGATGAGACTGAGCATTAAACAGTAGCAATAAACCAGCGTGCAGGAGAAATGAACAAATTGTGTTTTATGGTGGACTTGGAGGCGTGACTTGGAACTTCAATTTTCGTTGTACCATCACTTACTAGTGGTCGGGGTTTAGCAAGTCAATGGGATGAATCTTGATTTCTCCCGAAGGAAAATGGAGATTGGAAGCCTGGCCTGTGGTAAGCAGTACAGGAGCTGATGAAGAGTGAGGCACTTTGCACATGCAGGACTTTGTCACTCTGATGTCCTGTGCTGTCACCGGGCATCTCAGCTCGGATGCTCTGAGGCTCTGATTTGCTCAGACATGCTGGTGGCCCCTCCAAGAAGAGAGAAGAGCCTATTTGCTGAGTGGCTGCAACCGCTGAGCCACCTGCAGACCATCCTTAGTCTTCCACACGCATCCCAACGAGCCCATCCACTCTTTATCTCTTTCTTTAAAAATGGAGAAACAGGCGCTCACCCAGATCAGGCAGCTCACTGAGTTTACACGGGAAAAGCCAGAGGTAGGGTGAGCCCCAGCATGTGACTGCGAAATCAGCCCCGTGCTGTGACCCCACAACCTGGCCCTCTGGTCTCCAGCCTACGTGCCCGAGTGTGGCCTCTGACACAGGCTGGAGCTCCGTCGGGGTTCTGGGCCCCAGCACACCCTGCCGACCGGCCGACAACCTGACCAACTGCCCCCTCTGACCCACAACTTCCGTCCATTCCCGTCCGAGGTACCCGTCACCTCCCACGTTCCAGTAGCTCGCCTCTCCCTCGGAACGGTCCTTATTCCAAGACCACAAAATACAGAGAGGTTTCTAAACAAGGACAACATTCAATCCTGAGCTTTCAATACATTCTTCCAAGGAAGGAAATGGGACGAATACATATGCATATATTTAGATCATTGAGAAAGAAGGCTCAGTCATTGCTCACATGCCATGCTGTGACCCAGGCAGCCACTCGTCACGTTGGAAGGGCCGTCTTGGCCAGGGTGATAGCCACGGCCGTGTGTCTGAGCAGTTTTCTCACCGGCGTGACCACCTAAATCACCACTATCCACACCCCACTGGAGGAGCCCGTTCACAGGAAAACCAAAGGGGGCAGCACGCCTTCTTCCGATCATGCCAAGGGGCAGACCGAGGCAGGGTTTGATTGCCCTCCGTCCCACACGAAAACCCACAGGAGACAGGCCGCCTCATTCTTCCCTCTTACTGTCCCCACACAGCTTCCCGACACAACACCCGTCCCTCCCCCTCGCACTCCGAATCTCTGAAGCCTCTCTTTCACAGGGCAATGGATTGGCAGCCGAACCCCCTCCCTAAACTATCGCGGCATCAGCCAGTAGAAGGGGCCTCTCCCGAAGAAGGTCTCGACCAAAGACGTGACCGCTGTCCTTCACCCCGTCCGCACGTGGGTGCCTCACGCGTCATCACACACGCCACACTAGGTCGTTTCTCCTCTCGCCCCGCTCTCCCCAGTAGGTATTCTCACCAATAAAAACGTCTCTGTTATCTCACGTGTTTATACTTTTAAAAATCGTCTTTAATTGGTGCATGTGTAAGTGACAGCAATAGGCTAGTTTCCTGAACGTGTGACACGCCTAATCATATTCCACAATGTAAAGCACAAGCCGGACTGGAAAAGCAGATATCAAGAAGAGAGATAAATGTCCATGAATTCAGAAAACAATAGGCAGTAATAGATTTTTCAGAAAGAACC
Source organism: Macrotus californicus (assembly GCA_007922815.1). Lineage (NCBI taxonomy): Eukaryota > Metazoa > Chordata > Mammalia > Chiroptera > Phyllostomidae > Macrotus > Macrotus californicus. Next base: position 112,443 of record VMDR010001636.1, read on the forward strand.
AATGAGCGGCGGAAAAAATTTCTAGCTGTCAGTGTGATTTCAGGGTTTCCATCCCAAAGAAAACTCAGGAGTTTGGTCTTAGGTCTAGAAATCATTTCTAATGAGCCATTACCCATAGCTGTTTCTATCACATAAGTCCCATGGAAAACTCCCGGGTCACAGTGGTCACTTGGGCCATTTCTCCTCCTTTCTAACGTGTCCTCCACTCCAGTCCTCTGCCCCCTGGAGATCCCTGTAAAACACAGACCGACCCAAGTCCCCCATGTTCTGCAGAACATGTGAATGGTGTTTCTCCCGCCTCTACAAGGACACCAGCATACAAAAATGGAGGAAAATATTTATGTCCAGCAAGCAAGTCTATTGACCATATTTCCACAGAATCTGTAAAAAGCATTTGGGGTATGTATGTATTTACTTATTAATTTGGTTAGGCAATTTAATCTCAGAGCAATTCTTGAGGAGATGTCATATAAGCTAGTAAGGGTGATTAACATTTAAACACTGATTAAAGTTTTATGCAACACCAGACGGAATTCAGTTCTGGAAACATTAAGGACCAAGAAAGAGCCTGTCTACCGAACACCAGCAGAACATATTCATGGAAGAAGTATATTTAGAGATGAACTTGAAAAGATAGGTGGGATCAGAATGCATGTCCCGACCGTTGGAGATACCAACCAGGCTGTGAGCAACAGGGACCAGAGGACAAGGTGACGTGTGTGGGGACCACCAGGTGGTTTGGGAGGAAGGACACACAGCTTTGCTAGGTAGGTGCTGGGAAACAGTGCCAGCCATGTGCCCACAGTTACCGAGTCCACACACACTCCCCACTTTCTCCTGACCTCCACCCTCTCTTGTCCTCTGTGCTCCCTGCAGCTCCACGTCCCCTGCTTCCTGCCCCATTCACCGGGTTCAGCCACTGTCAGCTGTGGCTCGGCAGCCACAGGGAACAGGGTGCTGGACCACATACGTGGCTCCTATCAGTATGGGGTCTCCACTCTACCAGGGGCCTGACTTCTTGATGAAAATACATTATATATCTGTAGATATAGAGATGCATTCACGGCATAGCTGTATGCATACAGAGAGGGAACTCTAGTACTGGTGTGATATAAACTAGTACACGTGTAATGCATATACTCCCGTAACAGTCCCAAAATGTAACTGCATGCATATTTTTTAAAGTCAGTATAATACATAATACAATAAATACTTCAAAAGAATGTCAAATGGACGTGTATACACACTCACAAGTGAATGACGCCCTGGCACACTCACTGCAACTCAGGGTGAAGTAGTGAGAAGCTCCCAGCTGGTAGAATCGCCATAGAGGAACTGGCCCCCCAAAACTTCCCGAGTGTGCGGCGCTGCATCAGCAACTGAAGGAAAGGAATGCCAGCCAATGGCGAGGCGACCTTCCAGAGATCCACACAGCCTTGGATGGGGCTCTGCAGACAGTGAGACCTCCCCACCGATCACTGCAACAGCACCGGTGAAGAACATGTGACCGATGATGTGGAACACGCTTTGGGTTTGTATTTAAAGATGCTCAGTTCCAGATCTGAGAGGACTTTCAGGAACATTAGGTCCAGCGGGCTGGGCTCTAGCTGTGAAGGGCATGAGAGCTCATTTCTTGTGGCATTACACTGTCCACTCAAGCTCTTTTTGGAGAGCACTCAGCCACCCCCCCATCGTCTCAGCTGCTGAGACTTTATTCAACTTCCCAGAGTTCCAAAGCTGGGGTCCAGGTCATGTTAGCCTGTGCATGGTGCCACGGGTGCTTTAATCTGCATCTCTAGCACCTAGCACAACATCAGGTTTGTGTGGTGGGTGCTAACCTAGGTGATTTAGAAAAGCTAAGTTATAATTCTTGAAAAACTTGCAATAATATTAGCAAAACACAACAAATGGAATGTCAGTAAAAAAATTATCAAAGCCTTAGAAATTCGAAACCACAAAATGTATACTCTCAGTGTTGGAAGCTAGAAGTCCAAGATCAAGGTGTCAGCAGGGCCCCTGCCTCTGGAACCCAGCTCTCCTGGCTCCGAGGGCTGCAGCATCCCCTGGCTTGTGGCGGCATCCCTCTCTGCCCTCCTTAATGTGGGCTGTGTCCCTGTGTGTGGTGGTCGATCTACTCTGTGTCTCTCTTTCCGGGATACACACAAGTGTGGTTGGGGACCACCTGGGTAATCCAGATGACTCTTCCCCTCAAGCTCCTTGATCCAATCCTGCCGTTTGCTGTGTAGGTCTGTATAAAGGGCTCTGGGGACTGAGAAGTGGGTGTATCTCTGGGACCACCATTCCACCCACCCCAGCAGGTTACCATGAGTTATCATGAGAGGAATACGAAGCAAGCCATCAGTAGTTCAGAAAAGTAGAAAGGATTTGACATTAAAAACAAGCAAAAAACTTTTGTCAGTAGGAATTCAAAAAGTTAGGTTATAGAAGAGTCACCCCAGTCACAGAGATGGTACTCAGCGTGTTCAGGGTCAATCCAAACTCCAGAGTGTAACACATTGAAGGGTGTTTTCTGACCAAAGACCAGCAGGTTGGTTGGATGAGAAAGCAGATGGTCATGCAAATAACCCTTCACAGTCTGACCTGGATGAGTGTTAATGCACAGGTAAAAGAATGAGAAAATTCTCCATACATGAGGCCTAACAATTACTTAGGCCGTGTCACGTACGCGTACTTAGATTTGGGAGTCAATCTGTTAGTTAATCTCATAGTGAGCATTATTCATTTTGTGTTGCATATATTGGCAAGAAGCCTGATTGTACATTTTAAAATTTAAAAATCTTAACAATGTGGGTAAGATTATTTAAAGGAGAGACTTCCAGCCAAGATGGAGGTGTAGGTAGACACACTGTGTCTCCTCACACAACCAAAAGAAGAACAACAACAAATTTAAAAACAAAAAACAACCAGAACTGCCAGAAAATCAAACTGTATGTAAATCCGACAGCCAAGGAATTAAAGAAGAAACCCTCACCCAGACCAGTAGGAGGGGCGGAGACGGGTAGCAGGGGCAGAGAGGACTCCCAGCAAGGTGGCGGCTGCAGGACCAGGTGAGGTGGTGGTTGCCAGAGTGAGTGGCCTCATATTCGCGTGCAGATAAACTGGGAGAAACCCCTGGGGAGCGAGACAGACCACACAACCCAGGGCGGGGAAATAAAGCTTCAAACCTCTGACTGAAAACACCTGTGTGGGTTGAGGCGACCATGGGAGAAACTCCCGGTCTCACAGGAGAGTTCGTTGGAGAGACCCACAGGGTCCTAGAACGTACTCAAGCCCACCCACCTGGGAATCAGCACCAGAAGGGCCCAATTTGCTCAGGGTAGCGGGAAGTGACTGAAAGCTGGCAGAGAGCTGAGCAAGCAGCATTGTTCCCTCTCAGATCCCTCCCCACCAGACAGCGCCAAAATACAACGAGGTGGATTGCTCCGCCCTGGTGAATACCTAAGGCTCTGCCTCTTACTACATAACAGGTATGCCAAGACACATAAATATGGCCCAAATGAAAGAACAGATCAAAGCTCCAGAAAAAATACAACTAAGCGACAAAGAGATAGCCAACCTATCAGATGCACAGTTCAAAACACTGGTAATCAGGATGCTCACAAAATTGGTTGAGTATGGTTGCAAAATAGAGGAAAGAGTGAAGGCTATGAAAGGTGAAGTAAAGGAAAATGCAAAGGGAGCCAACAGTGGTGGGAAGGAAACGGGGACTCAAATCAATGGTTTGGGCCAGAAGAAAGAAATAAACATTGAACCAGAACAGAATGAAGAAACAAGAATTCAAAAAAATGAGGAGAGGCTTAGGAACCTCCAGGACAACTTTAAACCTTCCAATATCCAAATCACAGGGGTGACAAAAGAAGAAGAAGAAAAGCAAGAAATTGAAAACTAATTTGAAAAAATAATGAAGGAGAACTTCCCCAATCTGGCAAAGGAAATAGACTTCCAGGAAGCTCAGAGAGTCCCAAAGAAGTTGAACCCAAGGAAGCACACACCAAGGCACATCATAATTATCCAAGATCAAAGATAAGAAGAGGGTCTTAAAAGCCGTAAGAGAAAAGGAGACAGTCACCTACAAAGGAGTGCCCATCAGACTGTCAGCTGATTTCTCAAAAGAAACCTTGCAGGCAAGAAGGGGCTGGGAAGAAGTATTCAAAGTCATGAAAGGCGAGGACCTACATCCAAGATGACTCTTTCCAGCAAAGCTACCATTTAGAATGGAAGGGCAGATAAAGTGCTTCCCAGATAAGGTCAAGTTAAAGGAGTTCATCATCACCAAGCCCTTAGTATATGAAATGTTAAAGGGACTTATTTCAGAAAAATAAGGTCAAAAACTGTGAACAGTAAAATGACAACAAACTCACAAGCATCAACAACCAAACTTAAAAAAATAAAAACAAAAACAAACTAAGCAAACAACTAGAACAGGAACAGAATCACAGAAATGGAGATCACATGGGGAGTTATCAGTGGGGAGGGGGATGGGGGGAAAAGTACAGGGAATAAGAAGCATAAATGGTAGGTACAAAATAGACAGGGGGAGGTTAAGAATAGTATAGGAAATGGAGAAGCCAAAGAATTTATATGTACGACCAATGGACATGAACTAAGGAGGGGAATGCGGGTGGGAGGGGGTGTACAGGTTGGAGGGGAATAAAAGGAGAAAAATGGGACAACTGTAACAGCATAATCAATAAAATATATTTTTAAAAACCAACGTTATTAAGGACATAAAATCAGATGTGTGAAACAGGTTCCCTAGAAGGAATAGAAATTTTAAAAAAATGTTTTGACCATTATAATTCCTAAGGATATAAAATATATAAATACTAAAAATAATTTAAAAACTTAAAAATATATATCAAGATTCTGATTTAGCATCATTTGTAAAGTTAAATAAAAACCTGCCTTTGTCACCATAAGGTTACATTTGATTGTTTGTCAACACTGTTTTATTTTTTAAAAACAATAAAACTGTTCATGGCTTTGCTTTACTTAAAATTTCTATTTTTCCCATGGCAATAAAGTCTCCTATGTGTCATGGGTTATAGACTAGATACAAAGCTTTACTTTCAAAGCTATGTAGATATTCACAAGACATTCACCTAAGAATTCTGCCACTGGTAAATTTCTATGCATTTCATTCTTTAAAGTGTGCTTGAATTCTAATTCCTTCATGAAATATATCCTTTCTTCCTCCCTACTCCCAATTTCTTATTTTTACCATTCTCTCAGAACAT